>CAXIWQ010000297.1:0-71646 GCA_964036275.1 Litoditis marina | reverse complement strand
TCAACTTATGCAAATAAGATGAACATATTTAAGTTTCTACACATGAGAGGAGTTCAAAAATACCAAGTTTGAATACTAAATCTCACGTAGGGCGAAAATCGCAACTCCATTCACGTCAACTTGGGGGTGTTTTTGGTTAGCACCGCCACTCAATTATTTCGGGACTGTTTCAACTTATACAGATAAGATGAACATTTTTAAGTTTCTACACATGAGAGGAGTTCAAAAATACCAAGTTTGAATACTAAATCTCACGTAGGGCGAAAATCGCAACTCCATTCACGTCAACTTGGGGGGTGTTTTTGGTTAGCACGGCCACTCAATTATTTCGGGACTGTTTCAACTTATGCAAATAAGATGAACATTTTTAAGTTTCTACACATGAGAGGAGTTCAAAAATACCAAGTTTGAATACTAAATCTCACGTAGGGCGAAAATCGCAACTCCATTCACGTCAATTTGGGGGTGTTTTTGGTTAGCACCGCCACTCAATTATTTCGGGACGGTTTCAACTTATGCTAATAAGATGAACATTTTTGAGTTTCTACACATGAGGGGAGTTCAAAAATACCAAGTTTGAACACTAAATCTCACGTAGGGCAAAAATCGCAACTCCATTCACGTCAATTTGGGGGTGTTTTTGGTTAGCACCGCCACTCAATTATTTCGGGGACTGTTTCAACTTATGCTAATAAGATGCACATTTTTAAGTTTCTACACATGAGAGGAGTTCAAAAATACCAAGTTTGAACACTAAATCTCGCGTAGGGCGAAAATCGCAACTCCATTCACGTCAACTTGGGGGTGTTTTTGGTTAGCACCGCCACTCAATTATTTCGGGACTGTTTCAACTTATGCTAATAAGATAAACATTTTTAAGTTTCTACACATGAGAGGAGTTCAAAAATACCAAGTTTGAACACTAAAACTCACGTAGGGCGAAAATCGCAACTCCATTCACGTTTCTACACATGAGAGGAGTTCAAAAATACCAAGTTTGAACACTAAATCCCACGTAGGGCGAAAATCGCAACTCCATTCACGTCAACTTGGGGGTGTTTTTGGTTAGCACCGCCACTCAATTATTTCGGGACTGTTTCAACTTATGCTAATAAGATGAACATTTTTGAGTTTCTACACATGAGAGGAGTTCAAAAACACCAAGTTTGAACACTAAATCCCACGTAGGGCGAAAATCGCAACTCCATTCACGTCAACTTGGGGGTGTTTTGGTTAGCACGGCCACTCAATTATTTCGGGACTGTTTCAACTTATGCTAATAAGATGAACATTTTGAGTTTCTACACATGAGGGGAGTTCAAAAATACCAAGTTTGAATACTAAATCTCACGTAGGGCGAAAATCGCAACTCCATTCACGTCAACTTGGGGGTGTTTTTGGTTAGCACCGCCACTCAATTATTTCGGGACTGTTTCAACGCATGCTAATAAGATGAACATTTTTGAGTTTCTACACATGAGGGGAGTTCAAAAATACCAAGTTTGAATACTAAATCTCACGTAGGGCGAAAATCGCAACTCCATTCACGTCAACTTGGGGATGTTTTTGGTTAGCACCGCCACTCAATTATTTCGGGACTGTTTCAACTTATACAAATAAGATGAACATTTTTAAGTTTCTACACATGAGAGGAGTTCAAAAATACCAAGTTTGAATACTAAATCTCACGTAGGGCGAAAATCGCAACTCCATTCACGTCAATTTGGGGGTGTTTTTGGTTAGCACCGCCACTTAATTATTTCAGGACTGTTCTAACTTATGCTAATAACATGCACATTTTTAAGTTTCTACACATGAGAGGAGTTCAAAAATACCAAGTTTGAATACTAAATCTCACGTAGGGCGAAAATCGCAACTCCATTCACGTCAATTTGGGGGTGTTTTTGGTTAGCACCGCCACTCAATTATTTCAGGACTGTTTCAACTTATGCTAATAAGAACATTTTGAGTTTCTACACATGAGAGGAGTTCAAAAATACCAAGTTTGAACACTCAATCTCACGTAGGGCAAAAATCGCAACTCCATTCACGTCAATTTGGGGGTGTTTTTGGTTAGCACCGCCACTCAATTATTTCGGGACTGTTTCAACTTATGCTAATAAGATGAACATTTTTGAGTTTCTACACATGAGGGGAGTTCAAAAATACCAAGTTTGAATACTAAATCTCACGTAGGGCGAAAATCGCAACTCCATTCACGTCAACTTGGGGGTGTTTTTGGTTAGCACCGCCACTCAATTATTTCGGGACTGTTTCAACTCATGCTAATAAGATGAACATTTTTGAGTTTCTACACATGAGGGGAGTTCAAAAATACCAAGTTTGAATACTAAATCTCACGTAGGGCGAAAATCGCAACTCCATTCACGTCAACTTGGAGGTGTTTTTGGTTAGCACCGCCACTCAATTATTTCGGGACTGTTTCAACTTATACAAATAAGATGAACATTTTTAAGTTTCTACACATGAGAGGAGTTCAAAATACCAAGTTTGAATACTAAATCTCACGTAGGGCGAAAATCGCAACTCCATTCACGTCAATTTGGGGGTGTTTTTGGTTAGCACCGCCACTTAATTATTTCAGGACTGTTCTAACTTATGCTAATAAGATGCACATTTTTAAGTTTCTACACATGAGAGGAGTTCAAAAATACCAAGTTTGAATACTAAATCTCACGTAGGGCGAAAATCGCAACTCCATTCACGTCAATTTGGGGGTGTTTTTGGTTAGCACCGCCACTCAATTATTTCAGGACTGTTTCAACTTATGCTAATAAGAACATTTTTGAGTTTCTACACATGAGAGGAGTTCAAAAATACCAAGTTTGAACACTAAATCTCACGTAGGGCAAAAATCGCAACTCCATTCACGTCAATTTGGGGGTGTTTTTGGTTAGCACCGCCACTCAATTATTTCGGGACTGTTTCAACTTATGCTAATAAGATGAACATTTTTGAGTTTCTACACATGAGGGGAGTTCAAAAATACCAAGTTTGAATACTAAATCTCACGTAGGGCGAAAATCGCAACTCCATTCACGTCAACTTGGGGGTGTTTTTGGTTAGCACGGCCACTCAATTATTTCGGGACTGTTTCAACTTATGCTAATAAGATGAACATTTTTGAGTTTCTACACATGAGAGGAGTTCAAAAATACCAAGTTTGAATACTAAATCTCACGTAGGGCGAAAATCGCAACTCCATTCACGTCAATTTGGGGGTGTTTTTGGTTAGCACCGCCACTCAATTATTTCGGGACTGTTTCAACTTATGCTAATAAGATGAACATTTTTAAGTTTCTACACATGAGAGGAGTTCAAAAATACCAAGTTTGAACACTAAATCTCGCGTAGGGCGAAAATCGCAACTCCATTCACGTCAACTTGGGGGTGTTTTTGGTTACCACCGCCACTCAATTTTTTTGGGACTGTTTCAACTTATGCTAATAAGATAAACATTTTTAAGTTTCTACACATGAGAGGAGTTCAAAAATACCAAGTTTGAACACTAAATCTCACGTAGGGCGAAAATCGCAATTTCTACACATGAGAGGAGTTCAAAAATACCAAGTTTGAACACTAAATCCCACGTAGGGGGAAAATCGCAACTCCATTCACGTCAACTTGGGGGTGTTTTTGGTTAGCACCGCCACTCAATTATTTCGGGACTGTTTCAACTTATGCTAATAAGATGAACATTTTTTTAGTTTCTACACATGAGAGGAGTTCAAAAATACCAAGTTTGAACACTAAATCCCACGTAGGGCGAAAATCGCAACTCCATTCACGTCAACTTGGGGGTGTTTTTGGTTAGCACCGCCACTCAATTATTTCGGGACTGTTTCAACTTATGCTAATAAGATGAACATTTTTTAGTTTCTACACATGAGAGGAGTTCAAAAATACCAAGTTTGAACACTAAATCCCACGTAGGGCGAAAATCGCAACTCCATTCACGTCAACTTGGGGGTGTTTTTGGTTACCACCGCCACTCAATTTTTTTGGGACTGTTTCAACTTATGCTAATAAGATAAACATTTTTAAGTTTCTACACATGAGAGGAGTTCAAAAATACCAAGTTTGAACACTAAATCTCACGTAGGGCGAAAATCGCAATTTCTACACATGAGAGGAGTTCAAAAATACCAAGTTTGAACACTAAATCCCACGTAGGGGGAAAATCGCAACTCCATTCACGTCAACTTGGGGGTGTTTTTGGTTAGCACCGCCACTCAATTATTTCGGGACTGTTTCAACTTATGCTAATAAGATGAACATTTTTTTAGTTTCTACACATGAGAGGAGTTCAAAAATACCAAGTTTGAATACTAAATCTCACGTAGGGCGAAAATCGCAACTCCATTCACGTCAACTTGGGGGTGTTTTTGGTTAGCACCGCCACTCAATTATTTCGGGACTGTTTCAACTCATGCTAATAAGATGAACATTTTTGAGTTTCTACACATGAGGGGAGTTCAAAAATACCAAGTTTGAATACTAAATCTCACGTAGGGCGAAAATCGCAACTCCATTCACGTCAACTTGGGGGTGTTTTTGGTTAGCACGGCCACTCAATTATTTCGGGACTGTTTCAACTTATACAAATAAGATGAACATTTTTAGGTTTCTACACATGAGAGGAGTTCAAAAATACCAAGTTTGAATACTAAATCTCACGTAGGGCGAAAATCGCAACTCCATTCACGTCAACTTGGGGGTGTTTTTGGTTAGCACCGCCACTTAATTATTTCGGGACTGTTTCAACTTATACAAATAAGATGAACATTTTTAAGTTTCTACACATGAGAGGAGTTCAAAAATACCAAGTTTGAATACTAAATCTCACGTAGGGCGAAAATCGCAACTCCATTCACGTCAACTTGGGGGTGTTTTTGGTTAGCACCGCCACTCAATTATTTCGGGACTGTTTCAACTTATGCTAATAAGATGAACATTTTTTTAGTTTCTACACATGAGAGGAGTTCAAAAATACCAAGTTTGAACACTAAATCCCACGTAGGGCGAAAATCGCAATTTCTACACATGAGAGGAGTTCAAAAATACCAAGTTTGAACACTAAATCCCACGTAGGGCGAAAATCGCAACTCCATTCACGTCAACTTGGGGGTGTTTTTGGTTAGCACCGCCACTCAATTATTCCGGGACTGTTTCAACTTATGCTAATAAGATGAACATTTTTGAGTTTCTACACATGAGGGGAGTTCAAAAATACCAAGTTTGAACACTAAAAATCTCACGTAGGGCAAAAATCGCAACTCCATTCACGTCAATTTGGGGGTGTTTTTGGTTAGCACCGCCACTCAATTATTTCGGGACTGTTTCAACTTATGCAAATAAGATGAACATTTTTGAGTTTCTACACATGAGAGGAGTTCAAAAATACCAAGTTTGAACACTAAATCCCACGTAGGGCGAAAATCGCAACTCCATTCACGTCAACTTGGGGGTGTTTTTGGTTAGCACCGCCACTCAATTATTTCGGGACTGTTTCAACTTATGCAAATAAGATGAACATTTTTAAGTTTCTACACATGAGAGGAGTTCAAAAATACCAAGTTTGAACACTAAATCTCACGTAGGGCGAAATCGCAACTCCATTCACGTCAACTTGGGGGTGTTTTTGGTTAGCACCGCCACTCAATTATTTCGGGACTGTTTCAACTTATGCTAATAAGATGAATATTTTTAAGTTTCTACGCATGAGAGGAGTTCAAAAATACCAAGTTTGAACACTAAATCCCACGTAGGGGGAAAATCGCAACTCCATTCACGTCAACTTGGGGTGTTTTTGGTTAGCACCGCCACTCAATTATTTCGGGACTGTTTCAACTTATGCAAATAAGATGAACATTTTTAAGTTTCTACACATGAGAGGAGTTCACAAATACCAAGTTTGAACACTAAATCTCACGTAGGGCGAAAATCGCAACTCCATTCACGTCAACTTGGGGGTGTTTTTGGTTAGCACCGCCACTCAATTATTTCGGGACTGTTTCAACTTATGCAAATAAGATGAACATTTTTAAGTTTCTACACATGAGAGGAGTTCAAAAATACCAAGTTTGAACACTAAATCTCACGTAGGGCGAAAATCGCAACTCCATTCACGTCAACTTGGGGGTGCTTTTGGTTAGCACCGCCACTCAATTATTTCGGGACTGTTTCAACTTATGCTAATGAGATGAACATTTTTGAGTTTCTACACATGAGAGAAGTTCAAAAATATCAAGTTTGAACACTAAATCTCACGTAGGGCGAAAATCGCAACTCCATTCACGTCAACTTGGGGGTGTTTTTGGTTAGCACCGCCACTCAATTATTTCGGGACTGTTTCAACTTATGCTAATAAGATGAATATTTTTAAGTTTCTACGCATGAGAGGAGTTCAAAAATACCAAGTTTGAACACTAAATCCCACGTAGGGGGAAAATCGCAACTCCATTCACGTCAACTTGGGGGTGTTTTTGGTTAGCACCGCCACTCAATTATTTCGGGACTGTTTCAACTTATGCAAATAAGATGAACATTTTTAAGTTTCTACACATGAGAGGAGTTCAAAAATACCAAGTTTGAACACTAAATCTCACGTAGGGCGAAAATCGCAACTCCATTCACGTCAACTTGGGGGTGCTTTTGGTTAGCACCGCCACTCAATTATTTCGGGACTGTTTCAACTTATGCTAATGAGATGAACATTTTGAGTTTCTACACATGAGAGAAGTTCAAAAATATCAAGTTTGAACACTAAATCTCACGTAGGGCAAAAATCGCAACTCCATTCACGTCAATTTGGGGGTGTTTTTGGTTAGCACCGCCACTCAATTATTTCGGGACTGTTTCAACTTATGCTAATAAGATGAACATTTTGAGTTTCTACACATGAGAGAAGTTCAAAAATACCAAGTTTGAACACTAAATCCCACGTAGGGCGAAAATCGCAACTCCATTCACGTCAACTTGGGGGTGTTTTTGGTTAGCACGGCCACTCAATTATTTCGGGACTGTTTCAACTTATACAAATAAGATGAACATTTTTAAGTTTCTACACATGAGAGGAGTTCAAAAATACCAAGTTTGAATACTAAATCTCACGTAGGGCGAAAATCGCAACTCCATTCACGTCAACTTGGGGGTGTTTTTGATTAGCACCGCCACTCAATTATTTCGGGACTGTTTCAACTTATGCAAATAAGATGAACATTTTTAAGTTTCTACACATGAGAGGAGTTCAAAAATACCAAGTTTGAATACTAAATCCCACGTAGGGCGAAAATCGCAACTCCATTCACGTCAACTTGGGGGTGTTTTTGGTTAGCACGGCCACTCAATTATTTCGGGACTGTTTCAACTTATACAAATAAGATGAACATTTTTAAGTTTCTACACATGAGAGGAGTTCAAAAATACCAAGTTTGAATACCAAATCTCACGTAGGGCGAAAATCGCAACTCCATTCACGTCAACTTGGGGGTGTTTTTGGTTTAGCACGGCCACTCAATTATTTCGGGACTGTTTCAACTTATGCAAATAAGATGAAAATTTTTAAGTTTCTACACATGAGAGGAGTTCAAAAATACCAAGTTTGAATACTAAATCTCACGTAGGGCGAAAATCGCAACTCCATTGACGTCAATTTGGATTTGGGGGTGTTTTTGGTTAGCACCGCCACTCAATTATTTCGGGACTGTTTCAACTTATGCTAATAAGATGAACATTTTTAAGTTTCTACGCATGAGAGGAGTTCAAAAATACCAAGTTTGAACACTAAATCCCACGTAGGGGGAAAATCGCAACTCCATTCACGTCAACTTGGGGGTGTTTTTGGTTAGCACCGCCACTCAATTATTTCGGGACTGTTTCAACTTATGCTAATAAGATGAACATTTTTTTAGTTCTACACATGAGAGGAGTTCAAAAATACCAAGTTTGAATACTAAATCTCACGTAGGAAGAAAATCGCAACTCCATTCACGTCAACTTGGGGGTGTTTTTGGTTAGCACCGCCACTCAATTATTTCGGGACTGTTTCAACTCATGCTAATAAGATGAACATTTTTGAGTTTCTACACATGAGGGGAGTTCGAAAATACCAAGTTTGAATACTAAATCTCACGTAGGCGAAAATCGCAACTCCATTCACGTCAACTTGGGGGTGTTTTTGGTTAGCACCGCCACTTAATTATTTCGGGACTGTTTCAACTTATACAAATAAGATGAACATTTTTAAGTTTCTACACATGAGAGGAGTTCAAAAATACCAAGTTTGAATACTAACTCTCACGTAGGGCGAAAATCGCAACTCCATTCACGTCAACTTGGGGGTGTTTTTGGTTAGCACCGCCACTCAATTATTTCGGGACTGTTTCAACTTATGCTAATAAGATGAACATTTTTTAGTTTCTACACATGAGAGGAGTTCAAAAATACCAAGTTTGAACACTAAATCCCACGTAGGGCGAAAATCGCAATTTCTACACATGAGAGGAGTTCAAAAATACCAAGTTTGAACACTAAATCCCACGTAGGGGGAAAATCGCAACTCCATTCACGTCAACTTGGGGGTGTTTTTGGTTAGCACCGCCACTCAATTATTTCGGGACTGTTTCCAACTTATGCTAATAAGATGAACATTTTTTTAGTTTCTACACATGAGAGGAGTTCAAAAATACCAAGTTTGAACACTAAATCCCACGTAGGGCGAAAATCGCAACTCCATTCACGTCAACTTGGGGGTGTTTTTGGTTAGCACCGCCACTCAATTATTTCGGGACTGTTTCAACTTATGCTAATAAGATGAACATTTTTTAGTTTCTACACATGAGAGGAGTTCAAAAATACCAAGTTTGAACACTAAATCTCACGTAGGGCAAAAATCGCAACTCCATTCACGTCAATTTGGGGGTGTTTTTGGTTAGCACCGCCACTTAATTATTTCGGGACTGTTTCAACTTATACAAATAAGATGAACATTTTTAAGTTTCTACACATGAGAGGAGTTCAAAAATACCAAGTTTGAATACTAACTCTCACGTAGGGCGAAAATCGCAACTCCATTCACGTCAACTTGGGGGTGTTTTTGGTTAGCACCGCCACTCAATTATTTCGGGACTGTTTCAACTTATGCTAATAAGATGAACATTTTTTTAGTTTCTACACATGAGAGGAGTTCAAAAATACCAAGTTTGAACACTAAATCCCACGTAGGGCGAAAATCGCAATTTCTACACATGAGAGGAGTTCAAAATACCAAGTTTGAACACTAAATCCACGTAGGGGGAAAATCGCAACTCCATTCACGTCAACTTGGGGGTGTTTTTTGGTTAGCACCGCCACTCAATTATTTCGGGACTGTTTCAACTTATGCTAATAAGATGAACATTTTTTTAGTTTCTACACATGAGAGGAGTTCAAAAATACCAAGTTTGAACACTAAATCCCACGTAGGGCGAAAATCGCAACTCCATTCACGTCAACTTGGGGGTGTTTTTGGTTAGCACCGCCACTCAATTATTTCGGGACTGTTTCAACTTATGCTAATAAGATGAACATTTTTTAGTTTCTACACATGAGAGGAGTTCAAAAATACCAAGTTTGAACACTAAATCTCACGTAGGGCAAAAATCGCAACTCCATTCACGTCAATTTGGGAGTGTTTTTGGTTAGCACCGCCACTCAATTATTTCGGGACTGTTTCAACTTATGCAAATAAGATGAACATTTTTGAGTTTCTACACATGAGAGGAGTTCAAAAGACCAAGTTTGAACACTAAATCCCACGTAGGGCGAAAATCGCAACTCCATTCACGTCAACTTGGGGGTGTTTTTGGTTAGCACCGCCACTCAATTATTTCGGGGACTGTTTCAACTTATGCTAATAAGATGAACATTTTTGAGTTTCTACACATGAGGGGAGTTCAAAAATACCAAGTTTGAACACTAAATCTCACGTAGGGCAAAAATCGCAACTCCATTCACGTCAATTTGGGGGTGTTTTTGGTTAGCACCGCCACTCAATTATTTCGGGACTGTTTCAACTTATGCAAATAAGATGAACATTTTTGAGTTTCTCCACATGAGAGGAGTTCAAAAATACCAAGTTTGAACACTAAATCCCACGTAGGGCGAAAATCGCAACTCCATTCACGTCAACTTGGGGGTGTTTTTGGTTAGCACCGCCACTCAATTATTCCGGGACTGTTTCAACTTATGCTAATAAGATGAACATTTTGAGTTTCTACACATGAGGGGAGTTCAAAAATACCAAGATTGAACACTAAATCTCACGTAGGGCAAAAATCGCAACTCCATTCACGTCAATTTGGGGGTGTTTTTGGTTAGCACCGCCACTCAATTATTTCGGGACTGTTTCAACTTATGCAAATAAGATGAACATTTTTGAGTTTCTCCACATGAGAGGAGTTCAAAAATACCAAGTTTGAACACTAAATCCCACGTAGGGCGAAAATCGCAACTCCATTCACGTCAACTTGGGGGTGTTTTTGGGTAGCACCGCCACTCAATTATTTCGGGACTGTTTCAACTTATGCTAATAAGATGAACATTTTTAAGTTTCTACACATGAGAGGAGTTCAAAAATACCAAGTTTGAATACTAAATCTCACGTAGGGCGAAAATCGCAACTCCATTCACGTCAACTTGGGGGTGTTTTTGGTTAGCACCGCCACTCAATTATTTCGGGACTGTTTCAACTTATGCTAATAAGATGAACATTTTTTTAGTTTCTACACATGAGAGGAGTTCAAAAATACCAAGTTTGAACACTAAATCCCACGTAGGGCGAAAATCGCATTTCTACACATGAGAGGAGTTCAAAATACCAAGTTTGAACACTAAATCCCACGTAGGGGAAAATCGCAACTCCATTCACGTCAACTTGGGGGTGTTTTTGGTTAGCACCGCCACTCAATTATTTCGGGACTGTTTCAACTTATGCTAATAAGATGAACATTTTTTTTAGTTTCTACACATGAGAGGAGTTCAAAAATACCAAGTTTGAACACTAAATCCCACGTAGGGGGAAAATCGCAACTCCATTCACGTCAACTTGGGGGTGTTTTTGGTTAGCACCGCCACTCAATTATTTCGGGACTGTTTCAACTTATGCTAATAAGATGAACATTTTTTTAGTTTCTACACATGAGAGGAGTTCAAAAATACCAAGTTTGAACACTAAATCCCACGTAGGGCGAAAATCGCAACTCCATTCACGTCAACTTGGGGGTGTTTTTGGTTAGCACCGCCACTCAATTATTTCGGGACTGTTTCAACTTATGCTAATAAGATGAACATTTTTTTAGTTTCTACACATGAGAGGAGTTCAAAAATACCAAGTTTGAACACTAATCCCACGTAGGGCGAAAATCGCAACTCCATTCACGTCAACTTGGGGGTGTTTTTGGTTAGCACCGCCACTCAATTATTTCGGGACTGTTTCAACTTATGCTAATAAGATGAACATTTTTTAGTTTCTACACATGAGAGGAGTTCAAAAATACCAAGTTTGAACACTAAATCTCACGTAGGGCAAAAATCGCAACTCCATTCACGTCAATTTGGGAGTGTTTTTGGTTAGCACCGCCACTCAATTATTTCGGGACTGTTTCAACTTATACAAATAAGATGAACATTTTTAGGTTTCTACACATGAGAGGAGTTCAAAAATACCAAGTTTGAATACTAAATCTCACGTAGGGCGAAAATCGCAACTCCATTCACGTCAACTTGGGGGTGTTTTTGGTTAGCACCGCCACTTAATTATTTCGGGACTGTTTCAACTTATACAAATAAGATGAACATTTTTAAGTTTCTACACATGAGAGGAGTTCAAAAATACCAAGTTTGAATACTAAATCTCACGTAGGGCGAAAATCGCAACTCCATTCACGTCAACTTGGGGGTGTTTTTGGTTAGCACCGCCACTCAATTATTTCGGGACTGTTTCAACTTATGCTAATAAGATGAACATTTTTTTAGTTTCTACACATGAGAGGAGTTCAAAAATACCAAGTTTGAACACTAAATCCCACGTAGGGCGAAAATCGCAATTTCTACACATGAGAGGAGTTCAAAAATACCAAGTTTGAACACTAAATCCCACGTAGGGGGAAAATCGCAACTCCATTCACGTCAACTTGGGGGTGTTTTTGGTTAGCACCGCCACTCAATTATTTCGGGACTGTTTCAACTTATGCTAATAAGATGAACATTTTTTTAGTTTCTACACATGAGAGGAGTTCAAAAATACCAAGTTTGAACACTAAATCCCACGTAGGGCGAAAATCGCAACTCCATTCACGTCAACTTGGGGGTGTTTTTGGTTAGCACCGCCACTCAATTATTTCGGGACTGTTTCAACTTATGCTAATAAGATGAACATTTTTTAGTTTCTACACATGAGAGGAGTTCAAAAATACCAAGTTTGAACACTAAATCTCACGTAGGGCAAAAATCGCAACTCCATTCACGTCAATTTGGGAGTGTTTTTGGTTAGCACCGCCACTCAATTATTTCGGGACTGTTTCAACTTATGCAAATAAGATGAACATTTTTGAGTTTCTACACATGAGAGGAGTTCAAAAGACCAAGTTTGAACACTAAATCCCACGTAGGGCGAAATCGCAACTCCATTCACGTCAACTTGGGGGTGTTTTTGGTTAGCACCGCCACTCAATTATTTCGGGACTGTTTCAACTTATGCTAATAAGATGAACATTTTTGAGTTTCTACACATGAGGGGAGTTCAAAAATACCAAGTTTGAACACTAAATCTCACGTAGGGCAAAAATCGCAACTCCATTCACGTCAATTTGGGGGTGTTTTTGGTTAGCACCGCCACTCAATTTCGGGACTGTTTCAACTTATGCAAATAAGATGAACATTTTTGAGTTTCTCCACATGAGAGGAGTTCAAAAATACCAAGTTTGAACACTAAATCCCACGTAGGGCGAAAATCGCAACTCCATTCACGTCAACTTGGGGGTGTTTTTGGTTAGCACCGCCACTCAATTATTCCGGGACTGTTTCAACTTATGCTAATAAGATGAACATTTTTGAGTTTCTACACATGAGGGGAGTTCAAAAATACCAAGATTGAACACTAAATCTCACGTAGGGCAAAAATCGCAACTCCATTCACGTCAATTTGGGGGTGTTTTTGGTTAGCACCGCCACTCAATTATTTCGGGACTGTTTCAACTTATGCAAATAAGATGAACATTTTTGAGTTTCTCCACATGAGAGGAGTTCAAAAATACCAAGTTTGAACACTAAATCCCACGTAGGGCGAAAATCGCAACTCCATTCACGTCAACTTGGGGGTGTTTTTGGGTAGCACCGCCACTCAATTATTTCGGGACTGTTTCAACTTATGCTAATAAGATGAACATTTTTAAGTTTCTACACATGAGAGGAGTTCAAAAATACCAAGTTTGAACACTAAATCTCACGTAGGGCGAAAATCGCAACTCCATTCACGTCAACTTGGGGGTGTTTTTGGTTAGCACCGCCACTCAATTATTTCGGGACTGTTTCAACTTATGCTAATAAGATGAATATTTTTAAGTTTCTACGCATGAGAGGAGTTCAAAAATACCAAGTTTGAACACTAAATCCCACGTAGGGGGAAAATCGCAACTCCATTCACGTCAACTTGGGGGTGTTTTTGGTTAGCACCGCCACTCAATTATTTCGGGACTGTTTCAACTTATGCAAATAAGATGAACATTTTTAAGTTTCTACACATGAGAGGAGTTCAAAAATACCAAGTTTGAACACTAAATCTCACGTAGGGCGAAAATCGCAACTCCATTCACGTCAACTTGGGGGTGTTTTTGGTTAGCACCGCCACTCAATTATTTCGGGACTGTTTCAACTTATGCAAATAAGATGAACATTTTTAAGTTTCTACACATGAGAGGAGTTCAAAAATACCAAGTTTGAACACTAAATCTCACGTAGGGCGAAAATCGCAACTCCATTCACGTCAACTTGGGGGTGCTTTTGGTTAGCACCGCCACTCAATTATTTCGGGACTGTTTCAACTTATGCTAATGAGATGAACATTTTTGAGTTTCTACACATGAGAGAAGTTCAAAAATATCAAGTTTGAACACTAAATCTCACGTAGGGCGAAAATCGCAACTCCATTCACGTCAACTTGGGGGTGTTTTTGGTTAGCACCGCCACTCAATTATTTCGGGACTGTTTCAACTTATGCTAATAAGATGAATATTTTTAAGTTTCTACGCATGAGAGGAGTTCAAAAATGCCAAGTTTGAACACTAAATCCCACGTAGGGGGAAAATCGCAACTCCATTCACGTCAACTTGGGGGTGTTTTTGGTTAGCACCGCCACTCAATTATTTCGGGACTGTTTCAACTTATGCAAATAAGATGAACATTTTTAAGTTTCTACACATGAGAGGAGTTCAAAAATACCAAGTTTGAACACTAAATCTCACGTAGGGCGAAAATCGCAACTCCATTCACGTCAACTTGGGGGTGCTTTTGGTTAGCACCGCCACTCAATTATTTCGGGACTGTTTCAACTTATGCTAATGAGATGAACATTTTTGAGTTTCTACACATGAGAGAAGTTCAAAAATATCAAGTTTGAACACTAAATCTCACGTAGGGCAAAAATCGCAACTCCATTCACGTCAATTTGGGGGTGTTTTTGGTTAGCACCGCCACTCAATTATTTCGGGACTGTTTCAACTTATGCTAATAAGATGAACATTTTTGAGTTTCTACACATGAGAGAAGTTCAAAAATACCAAGTTTGAACACTAAATCCCACGTAGGGCGAAAATCGCAACTCCATTCACGTCAACTTGGGGGTGTTTTTGGTTAGCACGGCCACTCAATTATTTCGGGACTGTTTCAACTTATACAAATAAGATGAACATTTTTAAGTTTCTACACATGAGAGGAGTTCAAAAATACCAAGTTTGAATACTAAATCTCACGTAGGGCGAAAATCGCAACTCCATTCACGTCAACTTGGGGGTGTTTTTGATTAGCACCGCCACTCAATTATTTCGGGACTGTTTCAACTTATGCAAATAAGATGAACATTTTTAAGTTTCTACACATGAGAGGAGTTCAAAAATACCAAGTTTGAATACTAAATCCCACGTAGGGCGAAAATCGCAACTCCATTCACGTAAACTTGGGGGTGTTTTTGGTTAGCACGGCCACTCAATTATTTCGGGACTGTTTCAACTTATACAAATAAGATGAACATTTTTAAGTTTCTACACATGAGAGGAGTTCAAAATACCAAGTTTGAATACCAAATCTCACGTAGGGCGAAAATCGCAACTCCATTCACGTCAACTTGGGGGTGTTTTTGGTTAGCACGGCCACTCAATTATTTCGGGACTGTTTCAACTTATGCAAATAAGATGAAAATTTTTAAGTTTCTACACATGAGAGGAGTTCAAAAATACCAAGTTTGAATACTAAATCTCACGTAGGGCGAAAATCGCAACTCCATTGACGTCAATTTGGATTTGGGGGTGTTTTTGGTTAGCACCGCCACTCAATTATTTCGGGACTGTTTCAACTTATGCTAATAAGATGAACATTTTTAAGTTTCTACGCATGAGAGGAGTTCAAAAATACCAAGTTTGAACACTAAATCCCACGTAGGGGGAAAATCGCAACTCCATTCACGTCAACTTGGGGGTGTTTTTGGTTAGCACCGCCACTCAATTATTTCGGGACTGTTTCAACTTATGCTAATAAGATGAACATTTTTTTAGTTTCTACACATGAGAGGAGTTCAAAAATACCAAGTTTGAATACTAAATCTCACGTAGGAAGAAAATCGCAACCCCATTCACGTCAACTTGGGGGTGTTTTTGGTTAGCACCGCCACTCAATTATTTCGGGACTGTTTCAACTCATGCTAATAAGATGAACATTTTTGAGTTTCTACACATGAGGGGAGTTCGAAAATACCAAGTTTGAATACTAAATCTCACGTAGGGCGAAAATCGCAACTCCATTCACGTCAACTTGGGGGTGTTTTTGGTTAGCACCGCCACTTAATTATTTCGGGACTGTTTCAACTTATACAAATAAGATGAACATTTTTAAGTTTCTACACATGAGAGGAGTTCAAAAATACCAAGTTTGAATACTAAATCTCACGTAGGGCGAAAATCGCAACTCCATTCACGTCAACTTGGGGGTGTTTTTGGTTAGCACCGCCACTCAATTATTTCGGGACTGTTTCAACTTATGCTAATAAGATGAACATTTTTTTAGTTTCTACACATGAGAGGAGTTCAAAATACCAAGTTTGAACACTAAATCCCACGTAGGGCGAAAATCGCAATTTCTACACATGAGAGGAGTTCAAAAATACCAAGTTTGAACACTAAATCCCACGTAGGGGGAAAATCGCAACTCCATTCACGTCAACTTGGGGGTGTTTTTGGTTAGCACCGCCACTCAATTATTTCGGGACTGTTTCAACTTATGCTAATAAGATGAACATTTTTTTAGTTTCTACACATGAGAGGAGTTCAAAAATACCAAGTTTGAACACTAAATCCCACGTAGGGCGAAAATCGCAACTCCATTCACGTCAACTTGGGGGTGTTTTTGGTTAGCACCGCCACTCAATTATTTCGGGACTGTTTCAACTTATGCTAATAAGATGAACATTTTTTAGTTTCTACACATGAGAGGAGTTCAAAAATACCAAGTTTGAACACTAAATCTCACGTAGGGCAAAAATCGCAACTCCATTCACGTCAATTTGGGAGTGTTTTTGGTTAGCACCGCCACTCAATTATTTCGGGACTGTTTCAACTTATGCAAATAAGATGAACATTTTTGAGTTTCTACACATGAGAGGAGTTCAAAAATACCAAGTTTGAATACTAAATCTCACGTAGGAAGAAAATCGCAACCCCATTCACGTCAACTTGGGGGTGTTTTTGGTTAGCACCGCCACTCAATTATTTCGGGACTGTTTCAACTCATGCTAATAAGATGAACATTTTTGAGTTTCTACACATGAGGGGAGTTCGAAAATACCAAGTTTGAATACTAAATCTCACGTAGGGCGAAAATCGCAACTCCATTCACGTCAACTTGGGGGTGTTTTTGGTTAGCACCGCCACTTAATTATTTCGGGACTGTTTCAACTTATACAAATAAGATGAACATTTTTAAGTTTCTACACATGAGAGGAGTTCAAAAATACCAAGTTTGAATACTAAATCTCACGTAGGGCGAAAATCGCAACTCCATTCACGTCAACTTGGGGGTGTTTTTGGTTAGCACCGCCACTCAATTATTTCGGGACTGTTTCAACTTATGCTAATAAGATGAACATTTTTTTAGTTTCTACACATGAGAGGAGTTCAAAAATACCAAGTTTGAACACTAAATCCCACGTAGGGCGAAAATCGCAATTTCTACACATGAGAGGAGTTCAAAAATACCAAGTTTGAACACTAAATCCCACGTAGGGGGAAAATCGCAACTCCATTCACGTCAACTTGGGGGTGTTTTTGGTTAGCACCGCCACTCAATTATTTCGGGACTGTTTCAACTTATGCTAATAAGATGAACATTTTTTTAGTTTCTACACATGAGAGGAGTTCAAAAATACCAAGTTTGAACACTAAATCCCACGTAGGGCGAAAATCGCAACTCCATTCACGTCAACTTGGGGGTGTTTTTGGTTAGCACCGCCACTCAATTATTTCGGGACTGTTTCAACTTATGCTAATAAGATGAACATTTTTTAGTTTCTACACATGAGAGGAGTTCAAAAATACCAAGTTTGAACACTAAATCTCACGTAGGGCAAAAATCGCAACTCCATTCACGTCAATTTGGGAGTGTTTTTGGTTAGCACCGCCACTCAATTATTTCGGGACTGTTTCAACTTATGCAAATAAGATGAACATTTTTGAGTTTCTACACATGAGAGGAGTTCAAAAGACCAAGTTTGAACACTAAATCCCACGTAGGGCGAAAATCGCAACTCCATTCACGTCAACTTGGGGGTGTTTTTGGTTATAATAATAATAATAATCTTTTACGGCAACTATTTCAGCCGTGTTTTCCTTTTATTCATATTACAACAACCAAGACAATGATCACACAGAAGTATCCGTAGAGGGGTGGGGTCCGTAGATGAGAAACTAGGCATGGGTGAGCTTTATTACCAGCTCATGCGGTCCGCCATGAAGATACCGCGCCTGGGATCGAACCATGGTGTTTTGAGTGCTAGCGCGCACACAACCAGTCGACCACCCGGTTAGCACCGCCACTCAATTATTTCGGGACTGTTTCAACTTATGCTAATAAGATGAACATTTTTGAGTTTCTACACATGAGGGGAGTTCAAAAATACCAAGTTTGAACACTAAATCTCACGTAGGGCAAAAATCGCAACTCCATTCACGTCAATTTGGGGGTGTTTTTGGTTAGCACCGCCACTCAATTATTTCGGGACTGTTTCAACTTATGCAAATAAGATGAACATTTTTGAGTTTCTCCACATGAGAGGAGTTCAAAAATACCAAGTTTGAACACTAAATCCCACGTAGGGCGAAAATCGCAACTCCATTCACGTCAACTTGGGGGTGTTTTTGGTTAGCACCGCCACTCAATTATTCCGGGACTGTTTCAACTTATGCTAATAAGATGAACATTTTTGAGTTTCTACACATGAGGGGAGTTCAAAAATACCAAGTTTGAACACTAAATCTCACGTAGGGCAAAAATCGCAACTCCATTCACGTCAATTTGGGGGTGTTTTTGGTTAGCACCGCCACTCAATTATTTCGGGACTGTTTCAACTTATGCAAATAAGATGAACATTTTTGAGTTTCTCCACATGAGAGGAGTTCAAAAATACCAAGTTTGAACACTAAATCCCACGTAGGGCGAAAATCGCAACTCCATTCACGTCAACTTGGGGGTGTTTTTGGGTAGCACCGCCACTCAATTATTTCGGGACTGTTTCAACTTATGCTAATAAGATGAACATTTTTAAGTTTCTACACATGAGAGGAGTTCAAAAATACCAAGTTTGAACACTAAATCTCACGTAGGGCGAAAATCGCAACTCCATTCACGTCAACTTGGGGGTGTTTTTGGTTAGCACCGCCACTCAATTATTTCGGGACTGTTTCAACTTATGCTAATAAGATGAATATTTTTAAGTTTCTACGCATGAGAGGAGTTCAAAAATACCAAGTTTGAACACTAAATCCCACGTAGGGGGAAAATCGCAACTCCATTCACGTCAACTTGGGGGTGTTTTTGGTTAGCACCGCCACTCAATTATTTCGGGACTGTTTCAACTTATGCAAATAAGATGAACATTTTTAAGTTTCTACACATGAGAGGAGTTCAAAAATACCAAGTTTGAACACTAAATCTCACGTAGGGCGAAAATCGCAACTCCATTCACGTCAACTTGGGGGTGCTTTTGGTTAGCACCGCCACTCAATTATTTCGGGACTGTTTCAACTTATGCTAATGAGATGAACATTTTTGAGTTTCTACACATGAGAGAAGTTCAAAAATACCAAGTTTGAACACTAAATCTCACGTAGGGCAAAAATCGCAACTCCATTCACGTCAATTTGGGGGTGTTTTTGGTTAGCACCGCCACTCAATTATTTCGGGACTGTTTCAACTTATGCTAATAAGATGAACATTTTTGAGTTTCTACACATGAGAGAAGTTCAAAAATACCAAGTTTGAACACTAAATCCCACGTAGGGCGAAAATCGCAACTCCATTCACGTCAACTTGGGGGTGTTTTTGGTTAGCACGGCCACTCAATTATTTCGGGACTGTTTCAACTTATACAAATAAGATGAACATTTTTAAGTTTCTACACATGAGAGGAGTTCAAAAATACCAAGTTTGAATACTAAATCTCACGTAGGGCGAAAATCGCAACTCCATTCACGTCAACTTGGGGGTGTTTTTGATTAGCACCGCCACTCAATTATTTCGGGACTGTTTCAACTTATGCAAATAAGATGATTATTTTTAAGTTTCTACACATGAGAGGAGTTCAAAAATACCAAGTTTGAATACTAAATCCCACGTAGGGCGAAAATCGCAACTCCATTCACGTCAACTTGGGGGTGTTTTTGGTTAGCACGGCCACTCAATTATTTCGGGACTGTTTCAACTTATACAAATAAGATGAACATTTTTAAGTTTCTACACATGAGAGGAGTTCAAAAATACCAAGTTTGAATACCAAATCTCACGTAGGGCGAAAATCGCAACTCCATTCACGTCAACTTGGGGGTGTTTTTGGTTAGCACGGCCACTCAATTATTTCGGGACTGTTTCAACTTATGCAAATAAGATGAAAATTTTTAAGTTTCTACACATGAGAGGAGTTCAAAAATACCAAGTTTGAATACTAAATCTCACGTAGGGCGAAAATCGCAACTCCATTGACGTCAATTTGGATTTGGGGGTGTTTTTGGTTAGCACCGCCACTCAATTATTTCGGGACTGTTTCAACTTATGCTAATAAGATGAACATTTTTAAGTTTCTACGCATGAGAGGAGTTCAAAAATACCAAGTTTGAACACTAAATCCCACGTAGGGGGAAAATCGCAACTCCATTCACGTCAACTTGGGGGTGTTTTTGGTTAGCACCGCCACTCAATTATTTCGGGACTGTTTCAACTTATGCAAATAAGATGAACATTTTTAAGTTTCTACACATGAGAGGAGTTCAAAAATACCAAGTTTGAACACTAAATCTCACGTAGGGCGAAAATCGCAACTCCATTCACGTCAACTTGGGGGTGTTTTTGGTTAGCACCGCCACTCAATTATTTCGGGACTGTTTCAACTTATGCAAATAAGATGAACATTTTTAAGTTTCTACACATGAGAGGAGTTCAAAAATACCAAGTTTGAACACTAAATCTCACGTAGGGCGAAAATCGCAACTCCATTCACGTCAACTTGGGGGTGTTTTTGGTTAGCACCGCCACCTAATTATTCGGGACTGTTTCAACTTATGCAAATAAGATGAACATTTTGAAGTTTCTACACATGAGAGGAGTTCAAAAATACCAAGTTTGAATACTAAATCTCACGTAGGGCGAAAATCGCAACTCCATTCACGTCAACTTGGGGGTGTTTTTGGTTAGCACCGCCACTCAATTATTTCGGGACTGTTTCAACTTATGCAAATAAGATGAAAATTTTTAAGTTTCTACACATGAGAGGAGTTCAAAATACCAAGTTTGAATACTAAATCTCACGTAGGGCGAAAATCGCAACTCCATTGACGTCAATTTGGATTTGGGGGTGTTTTTGGTTAGCACCGCCACTCAATTATTTCGGGACTGTTTCAACTTATGCTAATAAGATGAACATTTTTAAGTTTCTACGCATGAGAGGAGTTCAAAAATACCAAGTTTGAACACTAAATCCCACGTAGGGGGAAAATCGCAACTCCATTCACGTCAACTTGGGGGTGTTTTTGGTTAGCACCGCCACTCAATTATTTCGGGACTGTTTCAACTTATGCAAATAAGATGAACATTTTTAAGTTTCTACACATGAGAGGAGTTCAAAAATACCAAGTTTGAACACTAAATCTCACGTAGGGCGAAAATCGCAACTCCATTCACGTCAACTTGGGGGTGTTTTTGGTTAGCACCGCCACTCAATTATTTCGGGACTGTTTCAACTTATGCAAATAAGATGAACATTTTTAAGTTTCTACACATGAGAGGAGTTCAAAAATACCAAGTTTGAACACTAAATCTCACGTAGGGCGAAAATCGCAACTCCATTCACGTCAACTTGGGGGTGTTTTTGGTTAGCACCGCCACCTAATTATTTCGGGACTGTTTCAACTTATGCAAATAAGATGAACATTTTGAAGTTTCTACACATGAGAGGAGTTCAAAAATACCAAGTTTGAATACTAAATCTCACGTAGGGCGAAAATCGCAACTCCATTCACGTCAACTTGGGGGTGTTTTTGGTTAGCACCGCCACTCAATTATTTCGGGACTGTTTCAACTTATGCAAATAAGATGAACATTTTTAAGTTTCTACACATGAGAGGAGTTCAAAAATACCAAGTTTGAATACTAAATCTCACGTAGGGCGAAAATCGCAACTCCATTCACGTCAACTTGGGGGTGTTTTTGGTTAGCACGGCCACTCAATTATTTCGGGACTGTTTCAACTTATACAAATAAGATGAACATTTTTAGGTTTCTACACATGAGAGGAGTTCAAAAATACCAAGTTTGAATACTAAATCTCACGTAGGGCGAAACTCGCAACTCCATTCACGTCAACTTGGGGGTGTTTTTGGTTAGCACCGCCACTCAATTATTTCAGGACTGTTTCAACTTATGCTAATAAGATGAACATTTTTGAGTTTCTACACATGAGAGGAGTTCAAAAATACCAAGTTTGAACACTAATTCTCACGTAGGGCAAAAATCGCAACTCCATTCACGTCAATTTGGGGGTGTTTTTGGTTAGCACCGCCACTCAATTATTTCGGGACTGTTTCAACTTATGCTAATAAGATGATTATTTTTGAGTTTCTACACATGAGGGGAGTTCAAAAATACCAAGTTTGAATACTAAATCTCACGTAGGGCGAAACTCGCAACTCCACTCACGTCAACTTGGGGGTGTTTTTGGTTAGCACCGCCACTCAATTATTTCGGGACTGTTTCAACTTATGCAAATAAGATGAACATTTTTAAGTTTCTACACATGAGAGGAGTTCAAAAATACCAAGTTCGAATACTAAATCTCACGTAGGGCGAAAATCGCAACTCCATTCACGTCAACTTGGGGGTGTTGGTTAGCACCGCCACTTCAATTATTTCGGGACTGTTTCAACTTATGCAAATAAGATGAACATTTTTAAGTTTCTACACATGAGAGGAGTTCAAAAATACCAAGTTTGAATACTAAATATCACGTAGGGCGAAAATCGCAACTCCATTCACGTCAACTTGGGGGTGTTTTTGGTTAGCACCGCCACTCAATTATTTCGGGACTGTTTCAACTTATACAAATAAGATGAACATTTTTAAGTTTCTACACATGAGAGGAGTTCAAAAATACCAAGTTTGAATACTAAATCTCACGTAGGGCGAAAATCGCAACTCCATTCACGTCAACTTGGGGGTGTTTTTGGTTAGCACGGCCACTCAATTATTTCGGGACTGTTTCAACTTATGCAAATAAGATGAACATTTTTAAGTTTCTACACATGAGAGGAGTTCAAAAATACCAAGTTTGAATACTAAATCTCACGTAGGGCGAAAATCGCAACTCCATTCACGTCAATTTGGGGGTGTTTTTGGTTAGCACCGCCACTCAATTATTTCAGGACTGTTTCAACTTATGCTAATAAGATGAACATTTTTGAGTTTCTACACATGAGAGGAGTTCAAAAATACCAAGTTTGAATACTAAATCTCACGTAGGGCGAAAATCGCAACTCCATTCACGTCAACTTGGGGGTGTTTTTGGTTAGCACGGCCACTCAATTATTTCGGGACTGTTTCAACTTATGCAAATAAGATGAACATTTTTAAGTTTCTACACATGAGAGGAGTTCAAAAATACCAAGTTTGAATACTAAATCTCACGTAGGGCGAAAATCGCAACTCCATTCACGTCAATTTGGGGGTGTTTTTGGTTAGCACCGCCACTCAATTATTTCAGGACTGTTTCAACTTATGCTAATAAGATGAACATTTTTGAGTTTCTACACATGAGAGGAGTTCAAAAATACCAAGTTTGAACACTAAATCTCACGTAGGGCAAAAATCGCAACTCCATTCACGTCAATTTGGGGGTGTTTTTGGTTAGCACCGCCACTCAATTATTTCGGGACTGTTTCAACTTATGCTAATAAGATGAACATTTTTGAGTTTCTACACATGAGGGGAGTTCAAAAATACCAAGTTTGAATACTAAATCTCACGTAGGGCGAAAATCGCAACTCCATTCACGTCAACTTGGGGGTGTTTTTGGTTAGCACCGCCACTCAATTATTTCGGGACTGTTTCAACTTATGCAAATAAGATGAACATTTTTAAGTTTCTACACATGAGAGGAGTTCAAAAATACCAAGTTTGAATACTAAATCTCACGTAGGGCGAAAATCGCAACTCCATTCACGTCAACTTGGGGGTGTTTTTGGTTAGCACCGCCACTCAATTATTTCGGGACGGTTTCAACTTATGCTAATAAGATGAACATTTTTGAGTTTCTACACATGAGGGGAGTTCAAAAATACCAAGTTTGAACACTAAATCTCACGTAGGGCAAAAATCGCAACTCCATTCACGTCAATTTGGGGGTGTTTTTGGTTAGCACCGCCACTCAATTATTTCGGGACTGTTTCAACTTATGCTAATAAGATGAACATTTTTAAGTTTCTACACACGAGAGGAGTTCAAAAATACCAAGTTTGAACACTAAATCTCGCGTAGGGCGAAAATCGCAACTCCATTCACGTCAACTTGGGGGTGTTTTTGGTTAGCACCGCCACTCAATTATTTCGGGACTGTTTCAACTTATGCTAATAAGATAAACATTTTTAAGTTTCTACACATGAGAGGAGTTCAAAAATACCAAGTTTGAACACTAAATCTCACGTAGGGCGAAAATCGCAACTCCATTCACGTTTCTACACATGAGAGGAGTTCAAAAATACCAAGTTTGAACACTAAATCCCACGTAGGGCGAAAATCGCAACTCCATTCACGTCAACTTGGGGGTGTTTTTGGTTAGCACCGCCACTCAATTATTTCGGGACTGTTTCAACTTATGCTAATAAGATGAACATTTTTGAGTTTCTACACATGAGAGAAGTTCAAAAATACCAAGTTTGAACACTAAATCCCACGTAGGGCGAAAATCGCAACTCCATTCACGTCAACTTGGGGGTGTTTTTGGTTAGCACCGCCACTCAATTATTTCGGGACTGTTTCAACTTATGCTAATAAGATGAACATTTACGAGTTTCTACACATGAGAGGAGTTCAAAAATACCAAGTTTGAACACTAAATCTCACGTAGGGCGAAAATCGCAACTCCATTCACGTCAACTTGGGGGTGTTTTTGGTTAGCACCGCCACTCAATTATTTCGGGACTGTTTCAACTTATGCTAATAAGATGCACATTTTTAAGTTTCTACACATGAGAGGAGTTCAAAAATACCAAGTTTGAATACTAAATCTCACGTAGGGCGAAAATCGCGACTCCATTCACGTCAATTTGGGGGTGTTTTTGGTTAGCACCGCCACTCAATTATTTTAGGACTGTTTCAACTTATGCTAATAAGATGAACATTTTTGAGTTTCTCCACATGAGAGGAGTTCAAAAATACCAAGTTTGAACACTAAATCTCACGTAGGGCAAAAATCGCAACTCCATTCACGTCAATTTGGGGGTGTTTTTGGTTAGCACCGCCACTCAATTATTTCGGGACTGTTTCAACTTATGCTAATAAGATGAACATTTTTGAGTTTCTACACATGAGGGGAGTTAAAAAATACCAAGTTTGAATACTAAATCTCACGTAGGGCGAAAATCGCGACTCCATTCACGTCAATTTGGGGGTGTTTTTGGTTAGCACCGCCACTCAATTATTTTAGGACTGTTTCAACTTATGCTAATAAGATGAACATTTTTGAGTTTCTCCACATGAGAGGAGTTCAAAAATACCAAGTTTGAACACTAAATCTCACGTAGGGCAAAAATCGCAACTCCATTCACGTCAATTTGGGGGTGTTTTTGGTTAGCACCGCCACTCAATTATTTCGGGACTGTTTCAACTTATGCTAATAAGATGAACATTTTTGAGTTTCTACACATGAGGGGAGTTCAAAAATACCAAGTTTGAATACTAAATCTCACGTAGGGCGAAAATCGCAACTCCATTCACGTCAACTTGGGGGTGTTTTTGGTTAGCACCGCCACTCAATTATTTCGGGACTGTTTCAACTTATACAAATAAGATGAACATTTTTAAGTTTCTACACATGAGAGGAGTTCAAAAATATCAAGTTTGAATACTAAATCTCACGTAGGGCGAAAATCGCAACTCCATTCACGTCAATTTGGGGGTGTTTTTGGTTAGCACCGCCACTCAATTATTTCAGGACTGTTTCAACTTATGCTAATAAGATGAACATTTTTGAGTTTCTACACATGAGAGGAGTTCAAAAATACCAAGTTTGAACACTAAATCTCACGTAGGGCAAAAATCGCAACTCCATTCACGTCAACTTGGGGATGTTTTTGGTTAGCACCGCCACTCAATTATTTCGGGACTGTTTCAATTTATGCTAATAAGATAAACATTTTTAAGTTTCTACACATGAGGAGTTCAAAAATACCAAGTTTGAACACTAAATCTCACGTAGGGCGAAAATCGCAACTCCATTCACGTTTCTACACATGAGAGGAGTTCAAAAATACCAAGTTTGAACACTAAATCCCACGTAGGGCGAAAATCGCAACTCCATTCACGTCAACTTGGGGGTGTTTTTGGTTAGCACCGCCACTCAATTATTTCGGGACTGTTTCAACTTATGCTAATAAGATGAACATTTTTGAGTTTCTACACATGAGAGAAGTTCAAAAATACCAAGTTTGAACACTAAATCCCACGTAGGGCGAAAATCGCAACTCCATTCACGTCAACTTGGGGGTGTTTTTGGTTAGCACCGCCACTCAATTATTCCGGGACTGTTTCAACTTATGCTAATAAGATGAACATTTACGAGTTTCTACACATGAGAGGAGTTCAAAAATACCAAGTTTGAACACTAAATCTCACGTAGGGCGAAAATCGCAACTCCATTCACGTCAACTTGGGGGTGTTTTTGGTTAGCACCGCCACTCAATTATTGCGGGACTGTTTCAACTTATACAAATAAGATGAACATTTTTAAGTTTCTACACATGAGAGGAGTTCAAAAATACCAAGTTTGAACACTAAATCTCACGTAGGGCGAAAATCGCAACTCCATTCACGTTTCTACACATGAGAGGAGTTCAAAAATACCAAGAAATACCAAGTTTGAACACTAAATCCCACGTAGGGCGAAAATCGCAACTCCATTCACGTCAACTTGGGGGTGTTTTTGGTTAGCACCGCCACTCAATTATTTCGGGACTGTTTCAACTTATGCTAATAAGATGAACATTTTTGAGTTTCTACACATGAGAGAAGTTCAAAAATACCAAGTTTGAACACTAAATCCCACGTAGGGCGAAAATCGCAACTCCATTCACGTCAACTTGGGGGTGTTTTTGGTTAGCACCGCCACTCAATTATTCCGGGACTGTTTCAACTTATGCTAATAAGATGAACATTTACGAGTTTCTACACATGAGAGGAGTTCAAAAATACCAAGTTTGAACACTAAATCTCACGTAGGGCGAAAATCGCAACTCCATTCACGTCAACTTGGGGGTGTTTTTGGTTAGCACCGCCACTCAATTATTGCGGGACTGTTTCAACTTATACAAATAAGATGAACATTTTTAAGTTCTACACATGAGAGAGTTCAAAAATACCAAGTTTGAATACTAAATCTCACGTAGGGCGAAAATCGCGACTCCATTCACGTCAACTTGGGGGTGTTTTTGGTTAGCACCGCCACTCAATTATTCCGGGACTGTTTCAACTTATGCTAATAGATGAACATTTACGAGTTTCTACACATGAGAGGAGTTCAAAAATACCAAGTTTGAACACTAAATCTCACGTAGGGCGAAAATCGCAACTCCATTCACGTCAACTTGGGGGTGTTT
Organism: Litoditis marina; assembly: GCA_964036275.1. NCBI lineage: Eukaryota > Metazoa > Nematoda > Chromadorea > Rhabditida > Rhabditidae > Litoditis > Litoditis marina. The sequence continues at coordinate 43,750 of CAXIWQ010000297.1, read as the reverse complement.
TTGGTTAGCACCGCCACTCAATTATTGCGGGACTGTTTCAACTTATACAAATAAGATGAACATTTTTAAGTTTCTACACATGAGAGGAGTTCAAAAATACCAAGTTTGAATACTAAATCTCACGTAGGGCGAAAATCGCGACTCCATTCACGTCAATTTGGGGGTGTTTTTGGTTAGCACCGCCACTCAATTATTTTAGGACTGTTTCAGCTTATGCTAATAAGATGAACATTTTTGAGTTTCTCCACATGAGAGGAGTTCAAAATACCAAGTTTGAACACTAAATCTCACGTAGGGCAAAAATCGCAACTCCATTCACGTCAATTTGGGGGTGTTTTTGGTTAGCACCGCCACTCAATTATTTCGGGACTGTTTCAACTTATGCTAATAAGATGAACATTTTTGAGTTTCTACACATGAGGGGAGTTCAAAAATACCAAGTTTGAATACTAAATCTCACGTAGGGCGAAAATCGCAACTCCATTCACGTCAACTTGGGGGTGTTTTTGGTTAGCACCGCCACTCAATTATTTCGGGACTGTTTCAACTTATACAAATAAGATGAACATTTTTAAGTTTCTACACATGAGAGGAGTTCAAAAATATCAAGTTTGAATACTAAATCTCACGTAGGGCGAAAATCGCAACTCCATTCACGTCAATTTGGGGGTGTTTTTGGTTAGCACCGCCACTCAATTATTTCAGGACTGTTTCAACTTATGCTAATAAGATGAACATTTTTGAGTTTCTACACATGAGAGGAGTTCAAAAATACCAAGTTTGAACACTAAATCTCACGTAGGGCAAAAATCGCAACTCCATTCACGTCAACTTGGGGATGTTTTTGGTTAGCACCGCCACTCAATTATTTCGGGACTGTTTCAACTTATGCTAATAAGATAAACATTTTAAGTTTCTACACATGAGAGGAGTTCAAAAATACCAAGTTTGAACACTAAATCTCACGTAGGGCGAAAATCGCAACTCCATTCACGTTTCTACACATGAGAGGAGTTCAAAAATACCAAGTTTGAACACTAAATCCCACGTAGGGCGAAAATCGCAACTCCATTCACGTCAACTTGGGGGTGTTTTTGGTTAGCACCGCCACTCAATTATTTCGGGACTGTTTCAACTTATGCTAATAAGATGAACATTTTTGAGTTTCTACACATGAGAGAAGTTCAAAAATACCAAGTTTGAACACTAAATCCCACGTAGGGCGAAAATCGCAACTCCATTCACGTCAACTTGGGGGTGTTTTGGTTAGCACCGCCACTCAATTATTCCGGGACTGTTTCAACTTATGCTAATAAGATGAACATTACGAGTTTCTACACATGAGAGGAGTTCAAAAATACCAAGTTTGAACACTAAATCTCACGTAGGGCGAAAATCGCAACTCCATTCACGTCAACTTGGGGGTGTTTTTGGTTAGCACCGCCACTCAATTATTTCGGGACTGTTTCAACTTATGCTAATAAGATGAACATTTTTAAGTTTCTACACATGAGAGGAGTTCAAAAATACCAAGTTTGAATACTAAATCTCACGTAGGGCGAAATCGCAACTCCATTCACGTCAACTTGGGGGTGTTTTTGGTTAGCACGGCCACTCAATTATTTCGGGACTGTTTCAACTTATGCTAATAAGATGAACATTTTTGAGTTTCTACACATGAGGGGAGTTCAAAAATACCAAGTTTGAACACTAAATCTCACGTAGGGCAAAAATCGCAACTCCATTCACGTCAATTTGGGGTGTTTTTGGTTAGCACCGCCACTCAATTATTTCGGACTGTTTCAACTTATGCTATTAAGATAAACATTTTTAAGTTTCTACACATGAGAGGAGTTCAAAATACCAAGTTTGAACACTAAATCTCGCGTAGGGCGAAAATCGCAACTCCATTCACGTCAACTTGGGGGTGTTTTTGGTTAGCACGGCCACTCAATTATTTCGGGACTGTTTCAACTTATGCAAATAAGATGAACATTTTTAAGTTTCTACACATGAGAGGAGTTCAAAAATACCAAGTTTGAATACTAAATCTCACGTAGGGCGAAAATCGCAACTCCATTCACGTCAATTTGGGGGTGTTTTTGGTTAGCACCGCCACTCAATTATTTCGGGACTGTTTCAACTTATGCTAATAAGATGAACATTTTTGAGTTTCTACACATGAGAGAAGTTCAAAAATACCAAGTTTGAACACTAAATCTCACGTAGGGCGAAAATCGCAACTCCATTCACGTCAATTTGGGGGTGTTTTTGGTTAGCACCGCCACTCAATTATTTCGGGACTGTTTCAACTTATGCTAATAAGATGAACATTTTTGAGTTTCTACACATGAGAGAAGTTCAAAAATACCAAGTTTGAACACTAAATCCCACGTAGGGCGAAATCGCAACTCCATTCACGTCAACTTGGGGGTGTTTTTGGTTAGCACCGCCACTCAATTATTCCGGGACTGTTTCAACTTATGCTAATAAGATGAACATTTTTGAGTTTCTACACATGAGAGAAGTTCAAAAATACCAAGTTTGAACACTAAATCTCACGTAGGGCGAAAATCGCAACTCCATTCACGTCAACTTGGGGGTGTTTTTGGTTAGCACCGCCACTCAATTATTTCGGGACTGTTTCAACTTATGCTAAGAAGATGCACATTTTAAGTTTCTACACATGAGAGGAGTTCAAAAATACCAAGTTTGAATACTAAATCTCACGTAGGGCGAAAATCGCAACTCCAATCACGTCAATTTGGGGGTGTTTTTGGTTAGCACCGCCACTCAATTATTTCAGGACTGTTTCAACTTATGCTAATAAGATGAACATTTTTGAGTTTCTACACATGAGAGGAGTTCAAAAATACCAAGTTTGAACACTAAATCTCACGTAGGGCAAAAATCGCAACTCCATTCACGTCAATTTGGGGGTGTTTTTGGTTAGCACCGCCACTCAATTATTTCGGGACTGTTTCAACTTATACAAATAAGATGAACATTTTTAAGTTTCTACACATGAGAGGAGTTCAAAAATACCAAGTTTGAATACTAAATCTCACGTAGGGCGAAAATCGCAACTCCATTCACGTCAACTTGGGGGTGTTTTTGGTTAGCACCGCCACTCAATTATTTTAGGACTGTTTCAACTTATGCTAATAAGATGAACATTTTTGAGTTTCTCCACATGAGAGGAGTTCAAAAATACCAAGTTTGAACACTAAATCTCACGTAGGGCAAAAATCGCAACTCCATTCACGTCAATTTGGGGGTGTTTTTGGTTAGCACCGCCACTCAATTATTTCGGGACTGTTTCAACTTATGCTAATAAGATGAACATTTTTGAGTTTCTACACATGAGGGGAGTTCAAAAATACCAAGTTTGAATACTAAATCTCACGTAGGGCGAAAATCGCAACTCCATTCACGTCAACTTGGGGGTGTTTTTGGTTAGCACCGCCACTCAATTATTTCGGGACTGTTTCAACTTATACAAATAAGATGAACATTTTTAAGTTTCTACACATGAGAGGAGTTCAAAAATATCAAGTTTGAATACTAAATCTCACGTAGGGCGAAAATCGCAACTCCATTCACTTCAATTTGGGGGTGTTTTTGGTTAGCACCGCCACTCAATTATTTCAGGACTGTTTCAACTTATGCTAATAAGATGAACATTTTTGAGTTTCTACACATGAGAGGAGTTCAAAAATACCAAGTTTGAACACTAAATCTCACGTAGGGCAAAAATCGCAACTCCATTCACGTCAACTTGGGGATGTTTTTGGTTAGCACCGCCACTCAATTATTTCGGGACTGTTTCAACTTATGCTAATCAGATAAACATTTTTAAGTTTCTACACATGAGAGGAGTTCAAAAATACCAAGTTTGAACACTAAATCTCACGTAGGGCGAAAATCGCAACTCCATTCACGTTTCTACACATGAGAGGAGTTCAAAAATACCAAGTTTGAACACTAAATCCACGTAGGGCGAAAATCGCAACTCCATTCACGTCAACTTGGGGGTGTTTTTGGTTAGCACCGCCACTCAATTATTTCGGGACTGTTTCAACTTATGCTAATAAGATGAACATTTTGAGTTTCTACACATGAGAGAAGTTCAAAAATACCAAGTTTGAACACTAAATCCCACGTAGGGCGAAAATCGCAACTCCATTCACGTCAACTTGGGGGTGTTTTTGGTTAGCACCGCCACTCAATTATTCCGGGACTGTTTCAACTTATGCTAATAAGATGAACATTTACGAGTTTCTACACATGAGAGGAGTTCAAAAATACCAAGTTTGAACACTAAATCTCACGTAGGGCGAAAATCGCAACTCCATTCACGTCAACTTGGGGGTGTTTTTGGTTAGCACCGCCACTCAATTATTTCGGGACTGTTTCAACTTATGCTAAGAAGATGCACATTTTTAAGTTTCTACACATGAGAGGAGTTCAAAAATACCAAGTTTGAATACTAAATCTCACGTAGGGCGAAAATCGCAACTCCATTCACGTCAACTTGGGGGTGTTTTTGGTTAGCACGGCCACTCAATTATTTCGGGACTGTTTCAACTTATGCTAATAAGATGAACATTTTTGAGTTTCTACACATGAGGGGAGTTCAAAAATACCAAGTTTGAACACTAAATCTCACGTAGGGCAAAAATCGCAACTCCATTCACGTCAATTTGGGGGTGTTTTTGGTTAGCACCGCCACTCAATTATTTCGGGACTGTTTCAACTTATGCTATTAAGATGAACATTTTTAAGTTTCTACACATGAGAGGAGTTCAAAAATACCAAGTTTGAACACTAAATCTCGCGTAGGGCGAAAATCGCAACTCCATTCACGTCAACTTGGGGATGTTTTTGGTTAGCACGGCCACTCAATTATTTCGGGACTGTTTCAACTTATGCAAATAAGATGAACATTTTTAAGTTTCTACACATGAGAGGAGTTCAAAAATACCAAGTTTGAATACTAAATCTCACGTAGGGCGAAAATCGCAACTCCATTCACGTCAATTTGGGGGTGTTTTTGGTTAGCACCGCCACTCAATTATTTCGGGACTGTTTCAACTTATGCTAATAAGATGAACATTTTTGAGTTTCTACACATGAGAGAAGTTCAAAAATACCAAGTTTGAACACTAAATCCCACGTAGGGCGAAAATCGCAACTCCATTCACGTCAACTTGGGGGTGTTTTTGGTTAGCACCGCCACTCAATTATTCCGGGACTGTTTCAACTTATGCTAATAAGATGAACATTTACGAGTTTCTACACATGAGAGGAGTTCAAAAATACCAAGTTTGAACACTAAATCTCACGTAGGGCGAAAATCGCAACTCCATTCACGTCAACTTGGGGTGTTTTTGGTTAGCACCGCCACTCAATTATTTCGGGACTGTTTCAACTTATGCTAAGAAGATGCACATTTTTAAGTTTCTACACATGAGAGGAGTTCAAAAATACCAAGTTTGAATACTAAATCTCACGTAGGGCGAAAATCGCAACTCCATTCACGTCAATTTGGGGGTGTTTTTGGTTAGCACCGCCACTCAATTATTTCAGGACTGTTTCAACTTATGCTAATAAGATGAACATTTTTGAGTTTCTACACATGAGAGGAGTTCAAAAATACCAAGTTTGAACACTAAATCTCACGTAGGGCAAAAATCGCAACTCCATTCACGTCAATTTGGGGGTGTTTTTGGTTAGCACCAGTAGTGTATGGCTCTCAAAATTACCATTACACTGCGTGGCCCGCGGGCCAGCCAGGCGCGGGTGCCGCGCCAGGCGGCAGCCGCGCTTGGAGGGCGCATGGGCGGGATGGCTGGCATCATGCAGCGGCTACAGAGTCCAGACTACAAGACTACAATTTCCACCCGTTGGCCGGGAGACTGCCGCCACTCCCGAAACTGAATTTCAACGCCTTGAAGGCGGGAATAAAGATAATTTCAAAAATTTTGTTTCTATCATGTTCAGTAGATCTATTGCATGGATGCCAGAATGTCCACAAATTTTAATAATTTAAAATAAAGTTCAAATGTTTTGGAAGATTCAAATACAAAGTTGAAAATAGAGTTTAAGAGTTCAAATGTTTTGGAAGATTCAAATACAGAGTTGAAAATAGAGTTTAAGAGTTCAAATATTTTGGAATTCAAGGTCAAAACTGACAAGTTTAAATGCTTAGTTAACATGTCTCGACTGTTCATCAGCACGTTTAAAATTTAAAATTGAGTTCAGGAGTTCAGAATTTTCGTGTACATTTATTTTTAAGACCTTTTCTTCTTACAGGTACCGGATCGACAAATGCCCCCGCATGGAGATACAGTATTCTGGTTTTATAATAAAAGTTTCATTTCTTGTTTTGTTTGTTATCCTAAAGACGTGGTCAGTTGACCACGCGGGTGGACAGCTGCTGTCACGGAATGAGTTCATTAGGGCAAACAGTTGTAGTCATTAATCACGCCTGTCAACATAAAACATAAGAACAAGTGTTATATGCTCTTCTACAAGCTCATTGCTAGCAAAGCTCTCTCACGAGACAGCATGGCAGACAATTCCTCTGAATATTCGCCATCAAGGAAGCGTGCAAGGATTTCGATTCAAGGAGTCAGGTGGGTGCCGGATTCTCTCTCTCTCTCTCTCTCCCTCTCTCTCTCCCTCTCTCTCCCTCTCTCTCTCTCTATCTGTTCTCTCCTACATTTGGCGTGTCTTGAAAAACTTTTCGCTGAAAGCCATCATTTTCTTGTATTGATTATTTCTCATGAATTTTTCCCCAGCCACACTTACCACGCCAGCGTGTGAATCTCACCAAAAACTTGTTAGCAGGGAATTACATTTTTGGGAAGATCAATCACAAATCAAATACTACGCCTCATAGTTCGTTTAATTTCGAAACGTTAAAAGTCTCACTTTTGCAGGCAATATCGTGTGTTCCACCTTTTCATTTTCAGTTCCTCACAACCTTCCACATCTCATGCGCAACTCTCTCAAGGCTTTGAGCCATCGATCTCTCAACGGTATGTAAACGTGTATGAACAGTGGTACCTCAAACTTGGGTAACTAAACCAGAGGTGATGTAGACATACGTATGTAGTACTGGTTCAGGTTGTATCACGGATTTTGCCAGTTCCTATACTGGTAATTAAACAACCACGTAACTAGGTCACACTACTTTTACGTGAGCTAGTGTATTAAACCGGGTTACAATTATTGTATTTTTTCATTTGCGGATTTCCTTGAATGTTTTTTCCTGGCTAAATTTAGTTTAATGGTTCATACTTAATATTTTAGTTCTCAATCCCTCTCACCTGTTCGCGGCAGCCGTGATTCTACGATCCTATCCTCTCGCCGGTAAGTTTTGTTTTCGTCTTTTTTGTCTCGACAAGTTTTTCTAATAAAAGTACACTTCTATCCCCACGTCGGTAAGTTTTGTTTCTGTCTTTCTCTCCACACGTGTCTCTAATAAATTCTTCTTCAGCACCCGGTCCTCTATCCCCATCATCCGGTTATCTCACTCGATGTATCTGGGAGCCCAGGTTGGTGACTATCTCTTGAGTGATAAAGAGCCTAAATTTTGGTCTATATGGTAAGTTGCTTGAATATCAGGACAAACAAACTGTCGCCACCAGTCTGTAAGGTCATGTTACACTATTGCAGGATCGCGAGTATGGCGGGACGGGGGTCGCCACTCTAGTGGGGGACCAGCGAATGGATGTAGCAGGCCTATGGAGACGACATTGTGAGCTGGACTCGTATAGCAAAAGGATCAAACACCGCGGAGCCTTTCTCACTGTCGACATCCATAATATGTCGTTCCGGGGCTTGGAGCACGCCACCGAACCGTTAGATGACGTCATTCCACGCTTATTCGACAAGTTTATCCTGGGTGTCTTGAGGGAAAACAAGTGCGACGCCGCTACTACCCAGTTTTGCATAAACCTCCGTCATCCTGGAATTCGTGAGGCAAACGGAGTTTTCTATCCATTCCGAACTCATAAAGTCCTCAACGGGGTGGCCCTGTACAACATGCTCGGGAAAATGCAACAGTCGAACTCGGCTCTATCGATTGATCAAGACTTCACCATGGAGATGAACATCTATCTGCCCTCTACCGCCGTGTACGCTGACGCTCAACTTGCAGGAGCATGTCGCGATGAGTTGTTCTTTGACCCCGATATGGCCATCAAGTCGTATGTTCGAAACACGGACAACTTGTGTCTCGCTCGTGCAATCGTTCTGGCTCGAGCTAACGCTGATCACGACCACGCCAAACTGCACGACAGCGCGGAGGTACCGCAATTAGCGAAGGTAAAATAAATTTCTAGTGCTGTTATTGAGTATTCTCTTGTCTCAGACAAATCTTAACTAACTTAATTTCAGGTCATTCGAAACTTGAAGCGAACCGAGCGAACCTGGAAGAATGCTGCTGAGCGGCTTCTCACCGACTGTGGGCTCCCGCTGAATAAGGAAAAGTACGATGCGACAGACGTGATAGTAATATCACAGCACCTCCGGGACTATAACGTGTCAGTATACATTCGACCTCCGGGACAGCAGTGGTATTCACTCGCGTTGACGCAGAATCCGGACGGAGTCAAGAAACTCAACATTGCTCTTCACTCAGGCCACTATGATTATTTTAAGCCCGGGAAGACGACCATTAACAAGACATTTTGCGGGATTGTTTTGAAACATACACGCACGTGGACCGGCACAACTGCAAGCACCGGTGTTCGAAATGTCGGGCCAAGGGATGTCGCGGTGAGGAAGATGGCCGGGTCTGCCAGGACTGTGGAGTGTGGTTTAATACCCAGAAGTGCTACGACAACCACAAGTCGGTGGGCCCGCGAGCCGTGAAGGCCATTTGTGACAAATTCAAAGTGAGTTAGAGAGAAATTTGCTTAATTTTTCTACGTCCCATTGTTTAAGTCTGCCTGAATTGCGTTATTTTGTAAACCATTCCTATTTTCAGGTTTGTACGGCCGGCTGTAACAAATATTATTCTGTGGCTAATGTGAGTTCTCGCGGTCACATCTGTGGGGAAACCAGCTGGTGCTCGTTCTGTCAGAAGCACATCAACCGGTTGAGCCATAACTGCTGCTGGTCGCCTCCAACCGAGAAGGCAAAGGAACAGAAAAGAAAGGAGCAGGCGACATTCCAGCTGATCGTGTATGACTTCGAAACGGTCGTGGTGGAAAACCCCAACCGGATCAACGACTGGCTTCCGGAGCAATACCCCAATATGGTCTGTTTCGCCAAAGTGTGCGAAAAGTGCGTAAATCTCCCTGCCGCCACTCCTTGTGACAAATGTGTGATCAAGAAGCAGTGCATAAAATACGCCACCCCGGAGGACGATAAATGGGCTGTTGTCGATCAGTTCCTGGATTACATACTGAATGACCCCTCGTGCAAGGACGCCATTGTGCTAGCCCACAACGGCTCAAGGTTCGACTGCCACTTCGTACTACGACGTATATTGGCGCGCGGTATCATTCCGGAGGTGACAGCAAACGGCAATCAGATAATGCTGATGACGTTCAATCTCATGGCAGGTCAAAAGTTCAACAATTTGACCTTCAAGGACACATACCTCCTGATGCCTCTCCCGCTCGCGGCACTACCTGAGGCGTTCGGACTGCAAAACATGGCGAAGGGCGAGTTCCCCTACCTTTACAATATGCCCGCGCACTATGGGGTCGTTGTTCCGGAACTCCCCGCTCCCGAGTTCTACTGTCCGCAATCGAAGAACGCAAGACGTCGTGCGGAGTTTGAAGTTTGGTACGAGGAGAACAAGAGCCGTGAATTCGATTTCGATCTGGAACTGGAGCGATATTGTGAACTGGATGTTGCGATTCTCCGAGATGCCGTTGTGGGCTACATGGAGACAAGTATCAGACTGACAACGTGGAATCCGGTCATCCATTGCTGTACCTATGCAGCATTCTCCATGTTTCAGGTTGGTTTGCATACGTTTTACCGATGGTGCGGGTCGAACTGTGGTCACGAGATTTGCACTCTAGCGTGTTACCTACTACATCACAATACGACTATTTTCAGTTGAAAATGGACCATCTCCGGCAATACCAGGTGGGAATCCTCCCGGAAAACGGAGTTATGGCCAACGAACACCAATCGAAACTCGCGCTCAAGTATATTCAGTGGCTGGAGGAAGTCCACGGTACGTTCGCGATATTTGGAAGCAATAAAATCCGACCCAAATCATTAAATATTAATCTAAATATTTTTGTTTCAGATATTGAGCTTCAATACAAGCTTCGCGATCGCGAGTTTGAGGTGGTATACAACGGCCGTAAGATGCGTGTTGACGCCTATCACGAGGAGACAAACACAATCTACGAGATACTCGGCTGTTTCTATCACGGCTGCCGTGTTTGCGCTAATCGCGACAAACCCCATCCACTCTACAACAAGACCATGGGCCAGGTTAGCTTGCCAAATTGCTTTCAGCTATGTAGTACGCTAAGTGTGGAATTTATAACCTAAAGGGAGCACTTTAACGCTAATAAATAATTTCAGGTCTATGATGAATCCATGTCTCGTATACAGCAGCTGGAGGCAGCCGGGTACACGGTGGTGGTAATCTGGGAGCATGAGATCAAACGGGAGCTGGATGTTAGCCCGCCGATGCGGGAGTTCTTCGCTGGTGCCACCCATACACACCGGCTAATTCCACGTGACGCGTTCATGGGCGGGCGGACTCAGACGTACCGACTACTCGCCGAGCCCGACGTGAGCAAGGGCCAGACTATCGAATATTTAGACTTCTGTAGTCTGTACCCGTACGTTACCTCGTCAGTAGCGTCCTACCCGTTGGGATATCCGGAGATCATTACGGATGACTTTCTTCCGTTCCGTGCCGGAGAGCCTAGTCCCTACCGTGGGCTCATCATGTGTGAAATCCTGCCACCGCGAAAATTACGGTATCCTATTATCGGGATGCGTATGAATGGAAAGCTTATCTACGCCAACTGCCGCACCTGTGTCGAGAACGGCGCGGACTACTACTGCTCGCATTCGGATGAGCAACGGACATTTAGCGCGACCGTATGTGATGTCGAGCTTTCGCTGGCACTGAAGCACGGATACAGCGTGGTGGCGATTCACGAGATATGGGCCTGGGACGAAACGCGCTGGGAGACTGGCGGACTCTTTAAGGAATTTACGAAGAAGTTTCTGACGATCAAACAGGAGGCGTCCGGCTGGCCCCGAAGCGACATGACGGATGCGGAAAAGGTACATTTTACACTACTTTGACGCGTTTTGGCGGTACCTTACACGTTTGGTCCCTGAATTTACATATTTGTTTCAGGAGCAATTTGTCGCCGATGTACGTGAGAACGTAGGGATAGAGATAAATCCGGCAAACGTCCGAAAAAATCTGCCCCTTCGGACGGTCAGCAAACTGGCGCTCAACTCCTCGTGGGGGAAAACCGGGGAGCGCCCGGATAAGTCTATGGTCAAGTTCTTCCCGCCCGACTCCGACGACCTAGGAAAGCTCATTAATCGCGTCGATATCGAACTGAAAGGTTTCTCTTTTGTCGGTGACCAGGTCATGGTTACCTACAGGACCAGGAAGGAATACCAAAAGCCCCGCAAGTACACGAATGTCGCCATCGCTGCGATTACTACTGCCACCGCACGATGCCTTCTGTGGGGTGCGCTGAACCGTCTACAGGATCGAGCGCTCTACTGCGACACGGATTCTGTAATTTTCATCGCTGAGCCAGGACTGGATAATCTCGAGGATCTTCGTGGCGAGTGGTTGGGAAAGCTGACATCCGAGATTCCGGAGGGCTTCAAAATCGATCGATTCGTCAGTATTGCTCCGAAGGTGTACTCGTACATCATGTCCAACGACGCTGGTGAACAGAAGACCGCCATCAAGGTGAAAGGAGTGACCCTAGATTCCGAAGCCGCGAAAAAAATCAACTTCGAGAAGATGGAGGAGATGGCTCGCGCTCTTGCCTCAGGGTCTGCCCCTGTAGAGGTTGTTACCGAACGGGACATGATTATCAAGAAGTTGGGTTCGGTCGGAACCGCCACGGTGCAAAAGCGACTCCGGGCCGTAATGGACAAGCTGCGGTATTTCCCGAACTTCACAACACTACCCTACGGCTACTGAAGATGGTGAGTTTCGATAACGCTCCAAAATACCTTGTAAAACAGTTATTTTCACCCAGAGTAAACATGTACATATTTTTTTCAGATACCTCAGACACCCCGACAGCTACCCCTGCAGGCGATAATGCCCAACACACCTGCCTGGCACCTGTATTTCACCAGGTAATTGAACGCACCACATTTTTACGTCGTAGTTTTATCACTCTGTTTGACCCAATTTCATAATACGATGTTTCAGGGCACCATCTCCACCTCTCGCACTCTCCTCAGATACCACACCTAAGCACCCCAGCGGGAGCCCAACTCCCTCAAGTGAGAACCAGCCGTTCAACAGGTGAGCGAAGAGACGAAACATGATTTTTGACCGTTCAAAAACCGAGAACAGAACATTATCTCATGTAATTAGAAGCCCGAAAAACATACTCAGCTGACTTGAGAGCCCACAACAGTACTCACTATAAAATATAACATTTCAGGATAATCATCAGCACCACTGCCACTGACCCCACCCAGTGATCGCGAGCCGTCGTGTTTCATGTACATATAATCATATTACGGTGTATCTATTCTCATGTGTGTGTTTTTTCGTAGACATGTATATATATATTTACCGCCTTATAGCATTACGTAATCGTTTCATAAGCCGGGCGTGTGTTCAGAATACAGAACTACTGAACAAAAATACGGAAGGCTGCTATTGGAATTATAATTATTGACTAGTCGATCAATGTTGTTGTAAGAGAGTAGTATTCGTTATAGTAATTAAATAACTTATTAAACCTGATATTCATTATTGGTATTCATTTGAGCTAATTAATGATTGATAAAACATTTGAAAACATACATTTATCTCGAGAAAATCATGGTTAAGGTCTGACGGGATGTAACTTTTTTGAGCCCCCGCAAACTTGATGTTGTAGTTTGATGCGGAAGCATGGCAGGGGAGATTACGTATCACTTCTCCTAGGGCTCCGACTACAAACTACAACCCGGCCGAAATTGTCATTCTGCTTAACAATCTGCCGCCGGCACCTTGAAAAAACACCGGGTTTTAATGAAGTTGAGGCTGGAAGAAAATGCCATTAGTATTAATATCCTCGTTCTTTTCTTTTACGCAGATTGGTAATCGCTTTAATTCTAACCGTGTGATACGGTTTCTAGGCGGTTCACGTGTCCAATCACCTGGGCGGTCTCCCCATTGGGATACAACTCTCTAGGCTATATTATGACTATTTACAACCAAATCGTCGGTGGATCAAAACAACAGATCCCGGGTCACAACAGCAGAACATCGCCGGCTTTTACCCACGAGTTGAACGTATCATTGTAACCTAACCATTTTACGTACAATTCTTTAACGCCTCTTCTCGTCCGTTCCTGTATCACCTTCTCCACTTTGTAGGTTCCTCCCGTGTTTGTGCATTTTGTCACGTCAAATTCGTAGAAAATTCCTTTGATCTCTGCGTCGTTGAAGTCTTTCAAATGATAAACGGGCGGGTCGCCCGGTATACATTTGTATATACAAAACATTTCCTCACTGTAGCCGGCCTCGTACCCTTTTTGAAATGTCCTTCTTGCCGTCGAAATCCGAACAAAATCGCCAATATCGAGCTTGCATTTTCGCGGGGTGCCGTACTTTTCGAGAAAAATATTTCCCGTAACATCGATAGGCTTCATTTTTATAGACCGGTTATAGCTCGCGTTAATCCCAGCTACTACATCATCCAGAACATTCACGTATTTTCGTGAGTTGACGTGAGTCATGTACTTTGCTATCCGTGTTTTTAGAGTACGGTTTGCTCTTTCCACTAGGGCACATTTAAGTGGGGAATTAGGGCTGTAATGGCGTATATGAAATTTTTTGAATAGTTTAGCCACGTTTTCATTATAAAACTCTTTTCCCTCATCGGTTATGAAGTAAATAGGTTGGAACTCCTTGAACACGTCCGCTAAGGCGCCTGCAACTTCTGCTCCAGATTTACTCTTCAGCGTTCGCACATATAGCATTCTGGTGTAAACATCGCTGATAGTCAGGAGAAAGGTAACGCCATTGTTATCATTTTTGTAGGCGGAATAATCACATAAATCCGCTTGTAGGGTAAAGTAACGACCACAACCGGTGGTTTTACGTCTCGGAAATCGGTGTCTGACGGGTTTGTGTCTAGTGTATGCAGCAGTATCTTGTAAAAAACGTTCAACAGATTTTTTATTAATACCTTTATTACGAACAGCGTTCAATACATTTCTTGCTGATGAAAATGCCGACGCGTTCTTCGGGTTCAGATACGCGTCTGCAATGTGGTTTGACATGATAAACAATGAGTTACAATCTCCACAATTTCACATATAAACGTTTTGTTCCACGTCCTTTTTGATTTCTCCGTGATGTCTTTTCTCGACCTGGCTCGGGGTTGCTTGCTCCATTAGACACTATATCCGAATTTGAAATCCCACTCATAACATCTTGTCCGCTTTTTTTCCTAGTTTTTGTGGTAGTTTCCCTCTTTTTCACATGTTTAACTCCCGATGGGCTTTTCTCAGCGGAAATCGGGGTAACCGTCCCATCTATCATCAGTTCCGAATTTCCCGGGTTTTCGAAAACGTCCTGCACAGCTGTTTCACTAGGTCTACTATCCAGACCAAACGTTGGAGATTGTCTTTTGTCGTAATTGATAGCCTCTTTATAATTTTTAAGCCGCGCCAGTAAATCCTCATATACAGCAGCTTTTGCGTCATCGGGTAGTGTTTTGCTGGTTGTAACTTTAGCCATCTTGTCCTGGAGTGATGCCACATTTTTTGTCTCCTCGTCAATGGGCACTAGCTTGAACTTGTGATTTAATTTCATAATCCGGCGATTGCTAGGGCCGGTAGTATAATAGCACAAATCTCACTTTTACCGAGTTTACTCAAAAGATGTCGAGCGCGGGGTGGGCTGCGCTCCTTTGATATCGTATAAAGCAGCGGTAACGTAGGCTTGAGAACTTTACGCTCCTTGCTGGTCAGGAAGACTTTATTGTTTTCCAATATGTTATATATAATCTCTACAATTATGCCGATCTCCTTAACAGTGGCTGCCTTGAATGCGCTCTTATTATTGGAACACTGGTGTAGAAACGCTGCGTGTCTGCGAATACGACTGCTCATAACACGTGCACACGTGCAAATGACCGACGATCCTCATCACCCCGCTAAACATCTTGGTAACTTTCTGTAGTTTTGCATGTACTTTTCGTATACATTTACTTGGCATTATACACACATTTCAGAACATTTGATGCTTACGGCCGCTCATTTTGTTATAACACGTAACATTTATGTACATTACGCCGGCATTTTTTGAATCACTTTATCACGAAAATATTTATTTAACAAGTGTATTATCCGCGAGCAATGTACACGGTAGGATTCTCACTAGTTATATCGGTTAATAGTCGATACCGTGATTCGGTTAAGGGGTGATTGTCAAGAACGAGATGGTTGTACGGGATTGACATTGCATCGTCGTAGGCCTCTATGGCAGCCTTCCAGGAGTCTCCAAATTGTTGCATTAGAATATTCTTGACCTGCATTTTATCCGAATGGTTTTTCATGAGTATTATATAGGTACTATTGATCCGGCTTGTTCTATCCAGTAAAAACGCGGATTGCACGAGGTTGAACACAGCACAATTCAGATGATGGGCGTAAACACAGAACAAGTCATTGAGTAGCTCACGTCCCGCCTTGTCTCTGGAGAAATGTGACTGTAGATCATCTAAAACAATAATTGACCTTTGTCCCTTGTGCTCTTTGATCAGGTTTATATCAGGGGCGCCTTCAATTGCCATAACCCTCGGATTGTGTCTCGGTATGCCGTCATTATCGATCGCGTAGAACCAAAAAATTATATCTATGCCACCACCAAAATAATTATCCACATTATCGATTATTTTTCGCATGAGCGTTGTTTTACCGCTTTGGGTGGCCCCGATTACTGTGGTTTGCGAGGGGAATTTGAATGTAAACACCATAGTAGATCGCGGATAAGTCTTTTGATGTCACGGAGCCTGGTGAGAAACAACACCCCTATGAGCATACACATTTGCAAATGATCATTTATACACGCGTGTGGCTGTAAGACGGCTGCATAATGGATTTCTATTTGACGTTACCGGCTAGCGTGGCTTCTGATCCTAAAAATACTTCCTCACGGTTTACTACGCGGCTGCCCGAGACATTATCTTTGAAAAAGGGGCGTCAGGTAATTGGCTTGACCGATATAATCTACCCCTGCAGCAACACTAACGTCAACTCTGATACGTCGTATACAATAACACTCAGGGATGGAGGTACCTACAGGGTGATAATACCTAATGGCCATTATGGAAGTGGCGAGCACATTGAGGAGATATTGAGGCTACCTAGACGCAGCAAGCGTAAAGCACCGGAGCTAGGTGACGGGCAGGCTGTTAAAAATGACGGGAAAAAAGCTAAGGGGAGTAGTGACTCAGAACCGAAATCGCAACCCCTCCCTAAGTCGGCAGCCGAACCTGCACCCAAGTCAGCGCCTAGACCGGCCAGTCCTGCACCTAAGTTGGCAGCCGAGCCTGCAACCAAATCACCGCCGCCTCGACCGGCCAGTCCTGCACCTAAGTTGGCAGCCGAGCCTGCAACCAAATCACCGCCGCCTCGACCGGCCAGTCCTGCACCTAAGTTGGCAGCCGAGCCTGCAACCAAATCACCGCCGCCTCGACCGGCCAGTCCTGAACCTAAGTTGGCAGCCGAGCCTGCACCCAAATCACCGCCGCCTCGACCGGCCAGTCCTGAACCTGAGTTGGCAGCCGAGCCTGCACCCAAATCACCGCCGCCTAGACCGACCACTCCTGCACCAAAACCTGCGGACCAGCCGCCCACCACCGCGGCACCGCGACCCCCTCCTACACCGCATGTTTCGGAACTTGTTAGATTTGAGTATAAAGATGTTATAAACAGAATGCAGCTTGAGATTAACGCGGACTATGTGGTAAAAGTGGAGTTGGAACCCGATTTGGCCTACTTTCTGGGGTATTCTAATAGAGTTTTAACTCAATCAACTACGGCGGACAGACCAATCGACTTCTACAATAATATAAGTACCATGTACATTTATTCTGATGTTGTTGACTTCTCTATTGTTGGTAATGTTAAAACTAATTTGCTGCAGTGCTGTCCCCTTTCCGGAACGTACGGTCAAATGATTCAGCACACGTTTAACCCTGTACGGTATTTACCTATCTCTCGCGATACCATTGACACTGTAAAAATCGATATTCTATCCGAATTTGGTAAACCACTCAATTTCAATTGGGGTAGCACCATTGTTACGTTACACATAAAAACCCTGTAAATAAATATATTGAGCCAGAGATGTCAGAAAACGAGGAGCTAGGACCCGGACCCGCCCAGGGCGTGTGGCAACCGTTGCATATTCATCGCCGGCTGCGTCAAAGCGATGACGAGGATGCGGGGCCTGTGGTGCCGTATATCGTTCGACAAGTGCCTACATTAGCACTTGACAGCGAAGAAGAAAACGCGGTAAATATCGGTATACTATCTAGACATTAAAAAATAGACACCCGCGTGTGGAATCAATTGACATATACAATTTTAGGCGCCACCCCCTCTACCGGTGTTTGCGGCCGCCGCCATCGAAGACGATTGGCTAGACGAGGACGTACGCTACATTCAATAAAAAGATTATAAACGCGGGCATAAACCGCTACGATCTCATTACGATATATTTGCAGCCGTTCGTCTTTGACGGGCCCCTGATGATGCGCGACCCGCGCGAAATCCCCGCCTGGGAGTGGGAAGACGACGGACTCGACGGGGTCGATGTAAGTTTCAAATAACAGCCATGAGAACTCTCCAGGCTGGCTGCCGCCCCTCGTACACGTTTAACCATGCTATTTCTGTTGCAGCCGTTCGACCTCGCCGCCGCCGCGATGGAACCCGTGGCAAATGTGCGGGACGAGGAGGTACGTGGGGAAATAGAAACGCGTTGAAGAATTAGGGTTGAGTCATTGGCCGAATCATAAACATCCCATATCTTCAGATACCTCCTGATATGTGGGTTGGCATGGGATATGGTGTGCGGCCGGTGACGCCGGAGGACAGAGCTTTGGAGGATGCCGACGACCTGGACTCCACCAGGGTTAGTTGAAACGAGAGAAGAGGTTCAGTAGTATTGCAGCATACCCCCTACTCATAACGAAATTTTCAGTCCCCCGAGCCTCCTCAGGAGGACGTCCCGCCGGGTAGAGAACCGGACGATGAAGGATGGCTCTACGCCGGCCGGCTTCCGGGGCCGCGACACCGCGGTGGAGGTTTTTGATACACAATCAATAAATAAGTTGTTGTTGCAAAAGGTTTATTTCAGTAATACAAATACATCAAACATGTTATACAATCCTGTTTTGGGGTTCCAGAACCCTTTTGGTCCGGCGTTGGTGCGCCATCTTTTGAGAGGGTCTCCTTCTTTGAAGGTTCATTAACGGACTCCAAGGGCGGCAGCGGTATATCCCTAACCTTTGTAGTTTGGTGGGTCGGTTCCGCAGAGTTTCTCTCATTAACCGAAGTTGCAGCGTTATTCACGTGTTTTCGAAGGACGTGTTTCATGCAGGCAGTCTTGCAACTGAACATTTGGAAACAGGCGGGGCATGTCCGGTCACGGACGACTGGAATGTTTCCATACTTGACTTGAAACTCCTCACGCGTCATCATAATTTTCGGGGGGTTCAGCCCAGGGTGAACATTTTTGACGTGTTTCTTCTTTAGAGTGGAGTTATGAAAATGAGTGTCACAAATAGTGCAGTAAGGGGCAGCGAAGGACATGACGACCGGCTGACGTCACCGTAGGCTGTGTAACTGATTAGATGGTGTTTCAATACGGTATTTATACCCTTCTTGGAGGAAGTAGCGAATGAATTTATCGTCTGACTTCACTAGATCGAAAAACTTGCAAACACTGGCAAAATCGTTTCTACGCGACATCATGGCTATAACAAAGACACAGTAACCACCACACGTGTACTCATTATTATTTTGTGGTGCGGCCTTGTTGTGGACCACTTTTTTGAACCCCTGCAGATATGCATTTATGTAATTGTTAGGCCTCTGCCCAAGCGAGCAGAAAAAGTGACAAACGCCGCGGTTGTATACAATTGCCTGCCAGTGCTCCCCACTCTTGTCGTGGGTCTGGGTATTTACAACCAAACTGAACTGTCTTTTTTTTAGTATAGGCAATCGATCGCAGCTAAAAACACCAGCAAAATGTTTTTTGGTATACTCATCGCCACGTAAAATTGTAGTTAGTTCACCACCGTACATTAGCGGCAGCCTCACACTAAGCCGGTTATTGTAACGAGTGTTGCTATACCAAGCGGTTATGCCTCATATACCTCTCGATTTGGCTGCTATTAACTGGACCGATCTCTTTAATGAAGGACAACGGGGAAGAGGCCCATTTGTGGGTATGATGCGTCAGCGGGGTGGAATGCGCGGGAGGGGTATTGGCGGCATTCTGGCTAGTATTATAAGTATGATACCAGCATTTTTAAAGTCAACGGTCGGCAGGGAGATTCTTAGCACAGGGAAAAACGTGGTCAGTGACCTTGTGGAAGGTGCACCACCGGCTGCAGCGCTGAAACGTCGCGCGCGGCAGTCTGTAAAAAATCTGACCGGGCTGGGCCGTATAAAGAAACCATTCGGTGTTTTGAAACCTCATAGCGACTCGCGCATCAAGCGTAAGCGGTCGGTTAACTCCAAGCGGTCGGTGCTGTTAAGATAATGCTCAAACTTATCGATGCCAACTCAACTAAAACCATTCTTCCTGAACTCGATTTTAATAGTATTCCACCTTCTCAGGTTGGCGTTCTGGGGACCCGATGGACCCACATACCTCTTAAAAATTCTCTGCTACCTATGGGGCCATGGGAATTCAATATATGCTCAAATAATAAGTCCTTTATTAACCTCAAGAAGACCTGGATAGTTTTCACATTCAAAATCACCGACGGTAACGGTCTCGCCATCCCTGTTTTGGAAGAGGGGCTGAAAACGCCTGGCTATTCACCTATTCAGTCGATCGCCTCAAGCATTGTGAGACAGTACACTCTTCACATTAATTCTCAGATGGTCTACGACACTACGGTGAACCATGCATACAAAACTTATATGGAGAATACACTCATCCACGATCAGAATGCCAAAAGTTCAAGCCTCGAGTTGGGTGGATATCGGTACGAGACTATTCATAACGATGAGGTTGGTGCTGGCCACCTCGCTAGACGTAAAATGACCGCCGGTGGCAAATTATGTCAGGTGGCCGCTCCGGTTAGTATTGATCTGTTTAACCAGGAGCGCCTTCTTCTGAACTACTGCGACGTACGCCTCACCGCCTACCCTAACTCGAGCGAGTTCCTCATTGAAGCATACGAAACCGAGGTACCCGACAACTACAAGTTTGTCGTTGAAGACGTCCATCTTTTGGTGCAGGAGTGGGACGTCAGCGACGGCTACGCCATGGCCTTGGGCAACCAACTGGCGCAGGAGATGATTCCGTACCCCCTAACGTCAGTACAGATGCGCTCATTCTTTATTCCTGAGAATCGAATGGATTCCCCCGTTAATACACTGTTTACTACTCATTGTCCTAAGCGTGTTATTGTGGGTCTAGTGGACAGCGCCTCTTTTAACGGTAACTATAAACACACCCCATTTAACTTCCAGCATTTTAACCTTCAGAACATGTATCTAGATTTTAGCGGGCGTACTATCCCGAGCCGTCCTATGGCACTCGATTACGGGTCGGACAAATTTGCGCACGCATACCTACAGATGCTCGAGGGACTCGGTTATGCGCGGAGTGACAGTAGTAATGGAATAACACTTGAAATGTTCAAAAATGGTTTCAACTTTTATGTATTTGAAATAAGCCCAACTGTTCACAGTTCTGAAGTGTTTGACATGATCCGCCAGTCCAACCTATCACTGAGGATGGAGTTCAGAACCCCTATCCCCGCTGGCGGTATCTACGCAGTTGTACTTGGTGAGTTTGACACAATATTGTCTCTTGATTGTAACCGCAACCCGCATTTTGATTCAATTCTGTAATCAATAAATCTCCCAGGACCATTTGAATTTGTTGTTGTTGTTGGGCCAGCAGCTGCTGCCACCTGTCACCCGCAAAAATGTTCACAATGAAAAACTATGGTTGTAAAGTGACCTCAGGTGTCACCAGCCGTAAACAACCTCTTTCTAGTTTGAATCAGCAAGAACACAAGATTGTGGTTGTATGCAGGTTTATTCGGAGGTAGACATTGATAACATAAATATAAAACAAAAAGTATATCTATGTAATATAAATTTTAAAAAAAATCTAAGACATTTCTATACAATTAATTTTTTTTTTTAAATATTTTTCTATGTAATATAATTTTAAATTTTTTAAATGTAATTTAAATTTAAAAAAATAAGCCTTTAAATTATAATAATATGTACCGGGGTTTTGGCACTCAACTTTTTGGGGCAACTCGGTAAGTGAGTCGCCACCCCCGGTACATATTCACGTATACAGTACGAGCTTACGACAGAGACGGAAAGGGAATTGGGGCGAGGTCGTACATTCTGACGGGAATGAGCCCCTCTTTGACTAGCATATATATGATTCTATGCCCGGAGAAACCGGGCTTTGAGGTTTCTACCGGCGCAGTCCTCACACATTTGGAAGGAAATGTTACGGCCTTCGGCGACGAGACTTTGGCGGCAGCACGAGTCGAGAACGAATGTGAGGAATGGCAGAGTGAACAGGGCCTGCTTCTTGGTGAGAGCGGCGAGCTTCGGAGCTGGTACGGCGCTCTGGAAATGCACTGTAATCAACGTGAGTCTCTATCTAACACGTGGACATTTGACAGTCTCAGTGAAACATTGAACAAACACTTACATTTCGCTCCATGAGGGCTCGTCGTTTCAGAGGGGCTCCTGGGGCACCGGCCTTGGGGTTGTGCATGGAGGAGAAGTCAACCGGTGTTGACGGGGTGACACAGGATTCTTCAACCTTGATGGCAGCGGGGGCAATAGGGCAGTGCATCGTGTCGGACATGGTGTGTAAATGAACGCCTCGGGGCAGAAAAGGGGCGGGGCAAAACGGGGGCGGGGTTGACCTCAGGCCACGTTGACCTCAGGCGGGGTTACACAAACCACCCTCAGCCAGATCAACATCAACATAGGGATCAACAACCTCGATATTTCGCAATACTTTGTAAGATAGTATGTAGTTTAGAGAGAGTGCTGGAGAAAAAAAGCCATGTTGGTAATCTGATGTTGGTGGCTTTTTGCTGACAGTTTTTGATTAATTACCGTCAGCTGGCACGTGCTTATGAAGAGTCGAGACCTGTTAACTAAGCATTTGAACTTTGTAGTTTTGACCTTGAATTCCAAAATATTTGAACTCTTAAACTCTATTTTCAACTCTGTATTTGAATCTTCCAAAACATTTGAACTCTTAAACTCTATTTTCAACTTTGTATTTGAATCTTCCAAAACATTTGAACTCTATTTTAAATTACAAGCGCTTAAAATTTTTTGGACACTCTGGCATCCATGCAATAGATCTACTGAACATGATAGATACAAAATTTTTGAAATTATCTTTATTCCCGCCTTCAAGGCGTTGAAATTGAGTTTCGGGAGTGGCGGCAGTCTCCCGGCCAACGGGTGGAAATTGTAGTCTTGTAGTCTGGACTCTGTAGCCGCTGGCATGATGCCAGCCATCCCGCCCATGCGCCCTCCAAGCGCGGCTGCCGCCTGGCGCGGCCACCCGCGCCTGGCTGGCCCGCGGGCCACGCAGTGTAATGGTAATTTTGAGAGCCATACACTACTAGCACCGCCACTCAATTATTTCGGGACTGTTTCAACTTATACAAATAAGATGAACATTTTTAAGTTTCTACACATGAGAGGAGTTCAAAAATACCAAGTTTGAATACTAAATCTCACGTAGGGCGAAAATCGCAACTCCATTCACGTCAACTTGGGGGTGTTTTTGGTTAGCACCGCCACCCATTAATTTGGGGACTGTTTCAACTTATACAAATAAGATGAACATTTTTAAGTTTCTACACATGAGAGGAGTTCAAAAATACCAAGTTTGAATACTAAATCTCACGTAGGGCGAAAATCGCAACTCCATTCACGTCAATTTGGGGGTGTTTTTGGTTAGCACCGCCACTCAATTATTTCAGGACTGTTTCAACTTATGCTAATAAGATGAACATTTTTGAGTTTCTACACATGAGAGGAGTTCAAAAATACCAAGTTTGAACACTAAATCTCACGTAGGGCAAAAATCGCAACTCCATTCACGTCAATTTGGGGGTGTTTTTGGTTAGCACCGCCACTCAATTATTTCGGGACTGTTTCAACTTATGCTAATAAGATGAACATTTTTGAGTTTCTACACATGAGGGGAGTTCAAAAATACCAAGTTTGAATACTAAATCTCACGTAGGGCGAAAATCGCAACTCCATTCACGTCAACTTGGGGGTGTTTTTGGTTAGCACCGCCACTCAATTATTTCGGGACTGTTTCAACTTATACAAATAAGATGAACATTTTTAAGTTTCTACACATGAGAGGAGTTCAAAAATACCAAGTTCGAATACTAAATCTCACGTAGGGCGAAAATCGCAACTCCATTCACGTCAACTTGGGGGTGTTTTTGGTTAGCACCGCCACCCATTAATTTGGGGACTGTTTCAACTTATACAAATAAGATGAACATTTTTAAGTTTCTACACATGAGAGGAGTTCAAAAATACCAAGTTTGAATACTAAATCTCACGTAGGGCGAAAATCGCAACTCCATTCACGTCAACTTGGGGGTGTTTTTGGTTAGCACCGCCACTCAATTATTTCGGGACTGTTTCAACTTATACAAATAAGATGAACATTTTTAAGTTTCTACACATGAGAGGAGTTCAAAAATACCAAGTTTGAATACTAAATCTCACGTAGGGCGAAAATCGCAACTCCATTCACGTCAACTTGGGGGTGTTTTTGGTTAGCACCGCCACCCATTAATTTGGGGACTGTTTCAACTTATACAAATAAGATGAACATTTTTAAGTTTCTACACATGAGAGGAGTTCAAAAATACCAAGTTTGAATACTAAATCTCACGTAGGGCGAAAATCGCAACTCCATTCACGTCAACTTGGGGGTGTTTTTGGTTAGCACGGCCACTCAATTATTTCGGGACTGTTTCAACTTATGCTAATAAGATGAACATTTTTGAGTTTCTACACATGAGGGGAGTTCAAAAATACCAAGTTTGAACACTAAATCTCACGTAGGGCAAAAATCGCAACTCCATTCACGTCAATTTGGGGGTGTTTTTGGTTAGCACCGCCACTCAATTATTTCGGGACTGTTTCAACTTATGCTATTAAGATGAACATTTTTAAGTTTCTACACATGAGAGGAGTTCAAAAATACCAAGTTTGAACACTAAATCTCGCGTAGGGCGAAAATCGCAACTCCATTCACGTCAATTTGGGGGTGTTTTTGGTTAGCACCGCCACTCAATTATTTCGGGACTGTTTCAACTTATGCTAATAAGATGAACATTTTTGAGTTTCTACACATGAGAGAAGTTCAAAAATACCAAGTTTGAACACTAAATCCCACGTAGGGCGAAAATCGCAACTCCATTCACGTCAACTTGGGGGTGTTTTTGGTTAGCACCGCCACTCAATTATTCCGGGACTGTTTCAACTTATGCTAATAAGATGAACATTTACGAGTTTCTACACATGAGAGGAGTTCAAAAATACCAAGTTTGAACACTAAATCTCACGTAGGGCGAAAATCGCAACTCCATTCACGTCAACTTGGGGGTGTTTTTGGTTAGCACCGCCACTCAATTATTTCGGGACTGTTTCAACTTATGCTAATAAGATGCACATTTTTAAGTTTCTACACATGAGAGGAGTTCAAAAATACCAAGTTTGAATACTAAATCTCACGTAGGGCGAAAATCGCAACTCCATTCACGTCAATTTGGGGGTGTTTTTGGTTAGCACCGCCACTCAATTATTTCAGGACTGTTTCAACTTATGCTAATAAGATGAACATTTTTGAGTTTCTACACATGAGAGGAGTTCAAAAATACCAAGTTTGAACACTAAATCTCACGTAGGGCAAAAATCGCAACTCCATTCACGTCAATTTGGGGGTGTTTTTGGTTAGCACCGCCACTCAATTATTTCGGGACTGTTTCAACTTATGCTAATAAGATGAACATTTTTGAGTTTCTACACATGAGGGGAGTTCAAAAATACCAAGTTTGAATACTAAATCTCACGTAGGGCGAAAATCGCAACTCCATTCACGTCAACTTGGGGGTGTTTTTGGTTAGCACCGCCACTCAATTATTTCGGGACTGTTTCAACTTATACAAATAAGATGAACATTTTTAAGTTTCTACACATGAGAGGAGTTCAAAAATACCAAGTTTGAATACTAAATCTCACGTAGGGCGAAAATCGCAACTCCATTCACGTCAACTTGGGGGTGTTTTTGGTTAGCACCGCCACTCAATTATTTCAGGACTGTTTCAACTTATGCTAATAAGATGAACATTTTTGAGTTTCTACACATGAGAGGAGTTCAAAAATACCAAGTTTGAACACTAAATCTCACGTAGGGCAAAAATCGCAACTCCATTCACGTCAATTTGGGGGTGTTTTTGGTTAGCACCGCCACTCAATTATTTCGGGACTGTTTCAACTTATGCTAATAAGATGAACATTTTTGAGTTTCTACACATGAGGGGAGTTCAAAAATACCAAGTTTGAATACTAAATCTCACGTAGGGCGAAAATCGCAACTCCATTCACGTCAACTTGGGGGTGTTTTTGGTTAGCACCGCCACTCAATTATTTCGGGACTGTTTCAACTTATACAAATAAGATGAACATTTTTAAGTTTCTACACATGAGAGGAGTTCAAAAATACCAAGTTCGAATACTAAATCTCACGTAGGGCGAAAATCGCAACTCCATTCACGTCAACTTGGGGGTGTTTTTGGTTAGCACCGCCACCCATTAATTTGGGGACTGTTTCAACTTATACAAATAAGATGAACATTTTTAAGTTTCTACACATGAGAGGAGTTCAAAAATACCAAGTTTGAATACTAAATCTCACGTAGGGCGAAAATCGCAACTCCATTCACGTCAACTTGGGGGTGTTTTTGGTTAGCACCGCCACTCAATTATTTCGGGACTGTTTCAACTTATACAAATAAGATGAACATTTTTAAGTTTCTACACATGAGAGGAGTTCAAAAATACCAAGTTTGAATACTAAATCTCACGTAGGGCGAAAATCGCAACTCCATTCACGTCAACTTGGGGGTGTTTTTGGTTAGCACCGCCACCCATTAATTTGGGGACTGTTTCAACTTATACAAATAAGATGAACATTTTTAAGTTTCTACACATGAGAGGAGTTCAAAAATACCAAGTTTGAATACTAAATCTCACGTAGGGCGAAAATCGCAACTCCATTCACGTCAACTTGGGGTGTTTTTGGTTAGCACGGCCACTCAATTATTTCGGGACTGTTTCAACTTATGCTAATAAGATGAACATTTTTGAGTTTCTACACATGAGGGGAGTTCAAAAATACCAAGTTTGAACACTAAATCTCACGTAGGGCAAAAATCGCAACTCCATTCACGTCAATTTGGGGGTGTTTTTGGTTAGCACCGCCACTCAATTATTTCGGGACTGTTTCAACTTATGCTATTAAGATGAACATTTTTAAGTTTCTACACATGAGAGGAGTTCAAAAATACCAAGTTTGAACACTAAATCTCGCGTAGGGCGAAAATCGCAACTCCATTCACGTCAATTTGGGGGTGTTTTTGGTTAGCACCGCCACTCAATTATTTCGGGACTGTTTCAACTTATGCTAATAAGATGAACATTTTTGAGTTTCTACACATGAGAGAAGTTCAAAAATACCAAGTTTGAACACTAAATCCCACGTAGGGCGAAAATCGCAACTCCATTCACGTCAACTTGGGGGTGTTTTTGGTTAGCACCGCCACTCAATTATTCCGGGACTGTTTCAACTTATGCTAATAAGATGAACATTTTTGAGTTTCTACACATGAGGGGAGTTCAAAAATACCAAGTTTGAATACTAAATCTCACGTAGGGCGAAAATCGCAACTCCATTCACGTCAACTTGGGGTGTTTTTGGTTAGCACCGCCACTCAATTATTTCGGGACTGTTTCAACTTATACAAATAAGATGAACATTTTTAAGTTTCTACACATGAGAGGAGTACAAAAATACCAAGTTTGAATACTAAATCTCACGTAGGGCGAAAATCGCAACTCCATTCACGTCAACTTGGGGGTGTTTTTGGTTAGCACCGCCACCCATTAATTTGGGGACTGTTTCAACTTATACAAATAAGATGAACATTTTTAAGTTTCTACACATGAGAGGAGTTCAAAAATACCAAGTTTGAATACTAAATCTCACGTAGGGCGAAAATCGCAACTCCATTCACGTCAACTTGGGGGTGTTTTTGGTTAGCACGGCCACTCAATTATTTCGGGACTGTTTCAACTTATGCTAATAAGATGAACATTTTTGAGTTTCTACACATGAGGGGAGTTCAAAAATACCAAGTTTGAACACTAAATCTCACGTAGGGCAAAAATCGCAACTCCATTCACGTCAATTTGGGGGTGTTTTTGGTTAGCACCGCCACTCAATTATTTTGGGACTGTTTGAACTTATGCTATTAAGATGAACATTTTTAAGTTTCTACAAATGAGAGGAGTTCAAAAATACCAAGTTTGAACACTAAATCTCGCGTAGGGCGAAAATCGCAACTCCATTCACGTCAACTTGGGGGTGTTTTGGTTAGCACGGCACTCAATTATTTCGGGACTGTTTCAACTTATGCAAATAAGATGAACATTTTTAAGTTTCTACACATGAGAGGAGTTCAAAAATACCAAGTTTGAATACTAAATCTCACGTAGGGCGAAAATCGCAACTCCATTCACGTCAATTTGGGGGTGTTTTTGGTTAGCACCGCCACTCAATTATTTCAGGACTGTTTCAACTTATGCTAATAAGATGAACATTTTGAGTTTCTACACATGAGAGGAGTTCAAAATACCAAGTTTGAACACTAAATCTCACGTAGGGCAAAAATCGCAACTCCATTCACGTCAATTTGGGGGTGTTTTTGGTTAGCACCGCCACTCAATTATTTCGGGACTGTTTCAACTTATGCTAATAAGATGAACATTTTTGAGTTTCTACACATGAGGGGAGTTCAAAAATACCAAGTTTGAATACTAAATCTCACGTAGGGCGAAAATCGCAACTCCATTCACGTCAACTTGGGGTGTTTTTGGTTAGCACCGCCACTCAATTATTTCGGGACTGTTTCAACTTATACAAATAAGATGAACATTTTTAAGTTTCTACACATGAGAGGAGTTCAAAAATACCAAGTTTGAATACTAAATCTCACGTAGGGCGAAAATCGCAACTCCATTCACGTCAAATTGGGGGTGTTTTTGGTTAGCACCGCCACTCAATTATTTCAGGACTGTTTCAACTTATGCTAATAAGATGAACATTTTTGAGTTTCTACACATGAGAGGAGTTCAAACATACCAAGTTTGAACACTAAATCTCACGTAGGGCAAAAATCGCAACTCCATTTACGTCAATTTGGGGGTGTTTTTGGTTAGCACCGCCACTCAATTATTTCGGGACTGTTTCAACTTATGCTAATAAGATGAACATTTTTGAGTTTCTACACATGAGGGGAGTTCAAAAATACCAAGTTTGAACACTAAATCTCACGTAGGGCAAAAATCGCAACTCCATTCACGTCAATTTGGGGGTGTTTTTGGTTAGCACCGCCACTCAATTATTTCGGGACTGTTTCAACTTATGCTAATAAGATGAACATTTTTAAGTTTCTACACATGAGAGGAGTTCAAAAATACCAAGTTTGAACACTAAATCTCGCGTAGGGCGAAAATCGCAACTCCATTCACGTCAACTTGGGGGTGTTTTTGGTTAGCACCGCCACTCAATTATTTCGGGACTGTTTCAACTTATGCTAATAAGATAAACATTTTTAAGTTTCTACACATGAGAGGAGTTCAAAAATACCAAGTTTGAACACTAAATCTCACGTAGGGCGAAAATC
This sequence comes from Litoditis marina, assembly GCA_964036275.1. NCBI lineage: Eukaryota > Metazoa > Nematoda > Chromadorea > Rhabditida > Rhabditidae > Litoditis > Litoditis marina. The sequence continues at coordinate 14,306 of CAXIWQ010000297.1, read as the reverse complement.
GCAACTCCATTCACGTCAACTTGGGGGTGTTTTTGGTTAGCACCGCCACTCAATTATTTCGGGACTGTTTCAACTTATACAAATAAGATGAACATTTTTAAGTTTCTACACATGAGAGGAGTTCAAAAATACCAAGTTTGAATACTAAATCTCACGTAGGGCGAAAATCGCAACTCCATTCACGTCAAATTGGGGGTGTTTTTGGTTAGCACCGCCACTCAATTATTTCAGGACTGTTTCAACTTATGCTAATAAGATGAACATTTTTGAGTTTCTACACATGAGAGGAGTTCAAACATACCAAGTTTGAACACTAAATCTCACGTAGGGCAAAAATCGCAACTCCATTTACGTCAATTTGGGGGTGTTTTTGGTTAGCACCGCCACTCAATTATTTCGGGACTGTTTCAACTTATGCTAATAAGATGAACATTTTTGAGTTTCTACACATGAGGGGAGTTCAAAAATACCAAGTTTGAACACTAAATCTCACGTAGGGCAAAAATCGCAACTCCATTCACGTCAATTTGGGGGTGTTTTTGGTTAGCACCGCCACTCAATTATTTCGGGACTGTTTCAACTTATGCTAATAAGATGAACATTTTTAAGTTTCTACACATGAGAGGAGTTCAAAAATACCAAGTTTGAACACTAAATCTCGCGTAGGGCGAAAATCGCAACTCCATTCACGTCAACTTGGGGGTGTTTTTGGTTAGCACCGCCACTCAATTATTTCGGGACTGTTTCAACTTATGCTAATAAGATAAACATTTTTGAGTTTCTACACATGAGAGGAGTTCAAAAATACCAAGTTTGAACACTAAATCTCGCGTAGGGCGAAAATCGCAACTCCATTCACGTCAACTTGGGGGTGTTTTTGGTTAGCACCGCCACTCAATTATTTCGGGACTGTTTCAACTTATGCTAATAAGATAAACATTTTTAAGTTTCTACACATGAGAGGAGTTCAAAAATACCAAGTTTGAACACTAAATCTCACGTAGGGCGAAAATCGCAACTCCATTCACGTCAACTTGGGGGTGTTTTTGGTTAGCACCGCCACTCAATTATTTCGGGACTGTTTCAACTTATACAAATAAGATGAACATTTTTAAGTTTCTACACATGAGAGGAGTTCAAAAATACCAAGTTTGAATACTAAATCTCACGTAGGGCGAAAATCGCAACTCCATTCACGTCAAATTGGGGGTGTTTTTGGTTAGCACCGCCACTCAATTATTTCAGGACTGTTTCAACTTATGCTAATAAGATGAACATTTTTGAGTTTCTACACATGAGAGGAGTTCAAAAATACCAAGTTTGAACACTAAATCTCACGTAGGGCAAAAATCGCAACTCCATTTACGTCAATTTGGGGGTGTTTTTGGTTAGCACCGCCACTCAATTATTTCGGGACTGTTTCAACTTATGCTAATAAGATGAACATTTTTGAGTTTCTACACATGAGGGGAGTTCAAAAATACCAAGTTTGAACACTAAATCTCACGTAGGGCAAAAATCGCAACTCCATTCACGTCAATTTGGGGGTGTTTTTGGTTAGCACCGCCACTCAATTATTTCGGGACTGTTTCAACTTATGCTAATAAGATGAACATTTTTAAGTTTCTACACATGAGAGGAGTTCAAAAATACCAAGTTTGAACACTAAATCTCGCGTAGGGCGAAAATCGCAACTCCATTCACGTCAACTTGGGGGTGTTTTTGGTTAGCACCGCCACTCAATTATTTCGGGACTGTTTCAACTTATGCTAATAAGATAAACATTTTTAAGTTTCTACACATGAGAGGAGTTCAAAAATACCAAGTTTGAACACTAAATCTCACGTAGGGCGAAAATCGCAACTCCATTCACGTTTCTACACATGAGAGGAGTTCAAAAATACCAAGTTTGAACACTAAATCCCACGTAGGGCGAAAATCGCAACTCCATTCACGTCAACTTGGGGGTGTTTTTGGTTAGCACCGCCACTCAATTATTTCGGGACTGTTTCAACTTATGCTAATAAGATGAACATTTTTGAGTTTCTACACATGAGAGAAGTTCAAAAATACCAAGTTTGAACACTAAATCCCACGTAGGGCGAAAATCGCAACTCCATTCACGTCAACTTGGGGGTGTTTTTGGTTAGCACCGCCACTCAATTATTCCGGGACTGTTTCAACTTATGCTAATAAGATGAACATTTACGAGTTTCTACACATGAGAGGAGTTCAAAAATACCAAGTATGAACACTAAATCTCACGTAGGGCGAAAATCGCAACTCCATTCACGTGAACTTGGGGGTGTTTTTGGTTAGCACCGCCACTCAATTATTTCGGGACTGTTTCAACTTATGCTAATAAGATGCACATTTTTAAGTTTCTACACATGAGAGGAGTTCAAAAATACCAAGTTTGAATACTAAATCTCACGTAGGGCGAAAATCGCAACTCCATTCACGTCAATTTGGGGGTGTTTTTGGTTAGCACCGCCACTCAATTATTTCAGGACTGTTTCAACTTATGCTAATAAGATGAACATTTTTGAGTTTCTACACATGAGAGGAGTTCAAAAATACCAAGTTTGAACACTAAATCTCACGTAGGGCAAAAATCGCAACTCCATTCACGTCAATTTGGGGGTGTTTTTGGTTAGCACCGCCACTCAATTATTTCGGGACTGTTTCAACTTATGCTAATAAGATGAACATTTTTGAGTTTCTACACATGAGAGAAGTTCAAAAATACCAAGTTTGAACACTAAATCCCACGTAGGGCGAAAATCGCAACTCCATTCACGTCAACTTGGGGGTGTTTTTGGTTAGCACCGCCACTCAATTATTCCGGGACTGTTTCAACTTATGCTAATAAGATGAACATTTACGAGTTTCTACACATGAGAGGAGTTCAAAAATACCAAGTTTGAACACTAAATCTCACGTAGGGCGAAAATCGCAACTCCATTCACGTGAACTTGGGGGTGTTTTTGGTTAGCACCGCCACTCAATTATTTCGGGACTGTTTCAACTTATGCTAATAAGATGCACATTTTTAAGTTTCTACACATGAGAGGAGTTCAAAAATACCAAGTTTGAATACCAAATCTCACGTAGGGCGAAAATCGCAACTCCATTCACGTCAATTTGGGGGTGTTTTTGGTTAGCACCGCCACTCAATTATTTCAGGACTGTTTCAACTTATGCTAATAAGATGAACATTTTTGAGTTTCTACACATGAGAGGAGTTCAAAAATACCAAGTTTGAATACTAAATCTCACGTAGGGCGAAAATCGCAACTCCATTCACGTCAACTTGGGGGTGTTTTTGGTTAGCACCGCCACTCAATTATTTCGGGACTGTTTCAACTTATACAAATAAGATGAACATTTTAAAGTTTCTACACATGAGAGGAGTTCAAAAATACCAAGTTTGAATACTAAATCTCACGTAGGGCGAAAATCGCAACTCCATTCACGTCAATTTGGGGGTGTTTTTGGTTAGCACCGCCACTCAATTATTTCAGGACTGTTTCAACTTATGCTAATAAGATGAACATTTTTGAGTTTCTACACATGAGAGGAGTTCAAAAATACCAAGTTTGAACACTAAATCTCACGTAGGGCAAAAATCGCAACTCCATTTACGTCAATTTGGGGGTGTTTTTGGTTAGCACCGCCACTCAATTATTTCGGGACTGTTTCAACTTATGCTAATAAGATGAACATTTTTGAGTTTCTACACGTGAGGGGAGTTCAAAAATACCAAGTTTGAACACTAAATCTCACGTAGGGCAAAAATCGCAACTCCATTCACGTCAATTTGGGGGTGTTTTTGGTTAGCACCGCCACTCAATTATTTCGGGACTGTTTCAACTTATGCTAATAAGATGAACATTTTTAAGTTTCTACACATGAGAGGAGTTCAAAAATACCAAGTTTGAACACTAAATCTCGCGTAGGGCGAAAATCGCAACTCCATTCACGTCAACTTGGGGGTGTTTTTGGTTAGCACCGCCACTCAATTATTTCGGGACTGTTTCAACTTATGCTAATAAGATAAACATTTTTAAGTTTCTACACATGAGAGGAGTTCAAAAATACCAAGTTTGAACACTAAATCTCACGTAGGGCGAAAATCGCAACTCCATTCACGTTTCTACACATGAGAGGAGTTCAAAAATACCAAGTTTGAATACTAAATCTCACGTAGGGCGAAAATCGCAACTCCATTCACGTCAATTTGGGGGTGTTTTTGGTTAGCACCGCCACCCATTAATTTGGGGACTGTTTCAACTTATACAAATAAGATGAACATTTTTAAGTTTCTACACATGAGAGGAGTTCAAAAATACCAAGTTTGAATACTAAATCTCACGTAGGGCGAAAATCGCAACTCCATTCACGTGAACTTGGGGGTGTTTTTGGTTAGCACCGCCACTCAATTATTTCGGGACTGTTTCAACTTATGCTAATAAGATGCACATTTTTAAGTTTCTACACATGAGAGGAGTTCAAAAATACCAAGTTTGAATACTAAATCTCACGTAGGGCGAAAATCGCAACTCCATTCACGTCAATTTGGGGGTGTTTTGGTTAGCACCGCCACTCAATTATTTCAGGACTGTTTCAACTTATGCTAATAAGATGAACATTTTTGAGTTTCTACACATGAGAGGAGTTCAAAAATACCAAGTTTGAACACTAAATCTCACGTAGGGCAAAAATCGCAACTCCATTCACGTCAATTTGGGGTGTTTTTGGTTAGCACCGCACTCAATTATTTCGGGACTGTTTCAACTTATGCTAATAAGATGAACATTTTTGAGTTTCTACACATGAGAGAAGTTCAAAAATACCAAGTTTGAACACTAAATCCCACGTAGGGCGAAAATCGCAACTCCATTCACGTCAACTTGGGGGTGTTTTTGGTTAGCACCGCCACTCAATTATTCCGGGACTGTTTCAACTTATGCTAATAAGATGAACATTTACGAGTTTCTACACATGAGAGGAGTTCAAAAATACCAAGTTTGAACACTAAATCTCACGTAGGGCGAAAATCGCAACTCCATTCACGTGAACTTGGGGGTGTTTTTGGTTAGCACCGCCACTCAATTATTTCGGGACTGTTTCAACTTATGCTAATAAGATGCACATTTTAAGTTTCTACACATGAGAGGAGTTCAAAAATACCAAGTTTGAATACTAAATCTCACGTAGGGCGAAAATCGCAACTCCATTCACGTCAATTTGGGGGTGTTTTTGGTTAGCACCGCCACTCAATTATTTCAGGACTGTTTCAACTTATGCTAATAAGATGAACATTTTTGAGTTTCTACACATGAGAGGAGTTCAAAAATACCAAGTTTGAATACTAAATCTCACGTAGGGCAAAAATCGCAACTCCATTCACGTCAATTTGGGGTGTTTTTGGTTAGCACCGCCACTCAATTATTTCGGGACTGTTTCACTTATACAAATAAGATGAACATTTTTAAGTTTCTACACATGAGAGGAGTTCAAAAATACCAAGTTTGAATACTAAATCTCACGTAGGCGAAATCGCAACTCCATTCACGTCAACTTGGGGGTGTTTTTGGTTAGCACCGCCACCCATTAATTTGGGGACTGTTTCAACTTATACAAATAAGATGAAAATTTTTAAGTTTCTACACATGAGAGGAGTTCAAAAATACCAAGTTTGAATACTAAATCTCACGTAGGGCGAAAATCGCAACTCCATTCACGTCAACTTGGGGGTGTTTTTGGTTAGCACGGCCACTCAATTATTTCGGGACTGTTTCAACTTATGCTAATAAGATGAACATTTTTGAGTTTCTACACATGAGGGGAGTTCAAAATACCAAGTTTGAACACTAAATCTCACGTAGGGCAAAAATCGCAACTCCATTCACGTCAATTTGGGGGTGTTTTTGGTTAGCACCGCCACTCAATTATTTCGGGACTGTTTCAACTTATGCTATTAAGATGAACATTTTTAAGTTTCTACACATGAGAGGAGTTCAAAAATACCAAGTTTGAACACTAAATCTCGCGTAGGGCGAAAATCGCAACTCCATTCACGTCAACTTGGGGGTGTTTTTGGTTAGCACGGCCACTCAATTATTTCGGGACTGTTTCAACTTATGCAAATAAGATGAACATTTTTAAGTTTCTACACATGAGAGGAGTTCAAAAATACCAAGTTTGAATACTAAATCTCACGTAGGGCGAAAATCGCAACTCCATTCACGTCAATTTGGGGGTGTTTTTGGTTAGCACCGCCACTCAATTATTTCAGGACTGTTTCAACTTATGCTAATAAGATGAACATTTTTGAGTTTCTACACATGAGAGGAGTTCAAAAATACCAAGTTTGAACACTAAATCTCACGTAGGGCAAAAATCGCAACTCCATTCACGTCAATTTGGGGGTGTTTTTGGTTAGCACCGCCACTCAATTATTTCGGGACTGTTTCAACTTATGCTAATAAGATGAACATTTTTAAGTTTCTACACATGAGAGGAGTTCAAAAATACCAAGTTTGAACACTAAATCTCGCGTAGGGCGAAAATCGCAACTCCATTCACGTCAACTTGGGGGTGTTTTTGGTTAGCACGGCCACTCAATTATTTCGGGACTGTTTCAACTTATGCAAATAAGATGAACATTTTTAAGTTTCTACACATGAGAGAAGTTAAAAAATACCAAGTTTGAATACTAAATCTCACGTAGGGCGAAAATCGCAACTCCATTCACGTCAATTTGGGGGTGTTTTTGGTTAGCACCGCCACTCAATTATTTCAGGACTGTTTCAACTTATGCTAATAAGATGAACATTTTTGAGTTTCTACACATGAGAGGAGTTCAAAAATACCAAGTTTGAACACTAAATCTCACGTAGGGCAAAAATCGCAACTCCATTCACGTCAATTTGGGGGTGTTTTTGGTTAGCACCGCCACTCAATTATTTCGGGACTGTTTCAACTTATGCTAATAAGATGAACATTTTTGAGTTTCTACACATGAGGGGAGTTCAAAAATACCAAGTTTGAATACTAAATCTCACGTAGGGCGAAAATCGCAACTCCATTCACGTCAATTTGGGGGTGTTTTTGGTTAGCACCGCCACTCAATTATTTCAGGACTGTTTCAACTTATGCTAATAAGATGAACATTTTTGAGTTTCTACACATGAGAGGAGTTCAAAAATACCAAGTTTGAACACTAAATCTCACGTAGGGCAAAAATCGCAACTCCATTCACGTCAATTTGGGGGTGTTTTTGGTTAGCACCGCCACTCAATTATTTCGGGACTGTTTCAACTTATGCTAATAAGATGAACATTTTTAAGTTTCTACACATGAGAGGAGTTCAAAAATACCAAGTTTGAACACTAAATCTCGCGTAGGGCGAAAATCGCAACTCCATTCACGTCAACTTGGGGGTGTTTTTGGTTAGCACGGCCACTCAATTATTTCGGGACTGTTTCAACTTATGCAAATAAGATGAACATTTTTAAGTTTCTACACATGAGAGGAGTTCAAAAATACCAAGTTTGAATACTAAATCTCACGTAGGGCGAAAATCGCAACTCCATTCACGTCAATTTGGGGGTGTTTTTGGTTAGCACCGCCACTCAATTATTTCAGGACTGTTTCAACTTATGCTAATAAGATGAACATTTTTGAGTTTCTACACATGAGAGGAGTTCAAAAATACCAAGTTTGAACACTAAATCTCACGTAGGGCAAAAATCGCAACTCCATTCACGTCAATTTGGGGGTGTTTTTGGTTAGCACCGCCACTCAATTATTTCGGGACTGTTTCAACTTATGCTAATAAGATGAACATTTTTGAGTTTCTACACATGAGGGGAGTTCAAAAATACCAAGTTTGAACACTAAATCTCACGTAGGGCAAAAATCGCAACTCCATTCACGTCAATTTGGGGGTGTTTTTGGTTAGCACCGCCACTCAATTATTTCGGGACTGTTTCAACTTATGCTAATAAGATGAACATTTTAAGTTTCTACACATGAGAGGAGTTCAAAAATACCAAGTTTGAACACTAAATCTCGCGTAGGGCGAAAATCGCAACTCCATTCACGTCAACTTGGGGGTGTTTTTGGTTAGCACCGCCACTCAATTATTCCGGGACTGTTTCAACTTATGCTAATAAGATGCACATTTTTGAGTTTCTACACATGAGGGGAGTTCAAAAATACCAAGTTTGAACACTAAATCTCACGTAGGGCAAAAATCGCAACTCCATTCACGTCAATTTGGGGGTGTTTTTGGTTAGCACCGCCACTCAATTATTTCGGGACTGTTTTAACTTATGCTAATAAGATGCACATTTTTGAGTTTCTACACATGAGGGGAGTTCAAAATACCAAGTTTGAACACTAAATCTCGCGTAGGGCGAAAATCGCAACTCCATTTACGTCAATTTGGGGGTGTTTTTGGTTAGCACCGCCACTCAATTATTTCGGGACTGTTTCAACTTATGCTAATAAGATGCACATTTTTGAGTTTCTACACATGAGGGGAGTTCAAAAATACCAAGTTTGAACACTAAATCTCACGTAGGGCAAAAATCGCAACTCCATTCACGTCAATTTGGGGGTGTTTTTGGTTAGCACCGCCACTCAATTATTTCGGGACTGTTTTAACTTATGCTAATAAGATGAACATTTTTAAGTTTCTACACATGAGAGGAGTTCAAAAATACCAAGTTTGAACACTAAATCTCGCGTAGGGCGAAAATCGCAACTCCATTCACGTCAACTTGGGGGTGTTTTTGGTTAGCACGGCCACTCAATTATTTCGGGACTGTTTCAACTTATGCTAATAAGATGCACATTTTTAAGTTTCTACACATGAGAGGAGTTCAAAAATACCAAGTTTGAATACTAAATCTCACGTAGGGCGAAAATCGCAACTCCATTCACGTCAACTTGGGGGTGTTTTTGGTTAGCACGGCCACTCAATTATTTCGGGACTGTTTCAACTTATGCAAATAAGATGAACATTTTTAAGTTTCTACACATGAGAGGAGTTCAAAAATACTAAGTTTGAATACTAAATCTCACGTAGGGCGAAAATCGCAACTCCATTCACGTCAACTTGGGGGTGTTTTTGGTTAGCACGGCCACTCAATTATTTCGGGACTGTTTCAACTTATTCAAATAAGATGAACATTTTTGAGTTTCTACACATGAGAGGAGTTCAAAAATACCAAGTTTGAACACTAAATCTCACGTAGGGCAAAAATCGCAACTCCATTCACGTCAATTTGGGGTGTTTTTGGTTAGCACCGCCACTCAATTATTTCGGGACTGTTTCAACTTATGCTAATAAGATGCACATTTTTAAGTTTCTACACATGAGAGGAGTTCAAAATACCAAGTTTGAATACTAAATCTCACGTAGGGCGAAAATCGCAACTCCATTCACGTCAACTTGGGGTGTTTTTGGTTAGCACGGCCACTCAATTATTTCGGGACTGTTTCAACTTATGCAAATAAGATGAACATTTTTAAGTTTCTACACATGAGAGGAGTTCAAAAATACCAAGTTTGAATACTAAATCTCACGTAGGGCGAAAATCGCAACTCCATTCACGTCAATTTGGGGGTGTTTTTGGTTAGCACCGCCACTCAATTATTTCAGGACTGTTTCAACTTATGCTAATAAGATGAACATTTTTGAGTTTCTACACATGAGAGGAGTTCAAAAATACCAAGTTTGAACACTAAATCTCACGTAGGGCAAAAATCGCAACTCCATTCACGTCAATTTGGGGGTGTTTTTGGTTAGCACCGCCACTCAATTATTTCGGGACTGTTTCAACTTATGCTAATAAGATGAACATTTTTGAGTTTCTACACATGAGGGGAGTTCAAAAATACCAAGTTTGAACACTAAATCTCACGTAGGGCAAAAATCGCAACTCCATTCACGTCAATTTGGGGGTGTTTTGGTTAGCACCGCCACTCAATTATTTCGGGACTGTTTCAACTTATGCTAATAAGATGAACATTTTTAAGTTTCTACACATGAGAGGAGTTCAAAATACCAAGTTTGAATACTAAATCTCACGTAGGGCGAAAATCGCAACTCCATTCACGTCAACTTGGGGGTGTTTTGGTTAGCACGGCCACTCAATTATTTCGGGACTGTTTCAACTTATGCAAATAAGATGAACATTTTTAAGTTTCTACACATGAGAGGAGTTCAAAAATACCAAGTTTGAATACTAAATCTCACGTAGGGCGAAAATCGCAACTCCATTCACGTCAATTTGGGGCTGTTTTTGGTTAGCACCGCCACTCAATTATTTCAGGACTGTTTCAACTTATGCTAATAAGATGAACATTTTTGAGTTTCTACACATGAGAGGAGTTCAAAAATACCAAGTTTGAACACTAAATCTCACGTAGGGCAAAAATCGCAACTCCATTCACGTCAATTTGGGGGTGTTTTTGGTTAGCACCGCCACTCAATTATTTCGGGACTGTTTCAACTTATGCTAATAAGATGCACATTTTTAAGTTTCTACACATGAGAGGAGTTCAAAAATACCAAGTTTGAATACTAAATCTCACGTAGGGCGAAAATCGCAACTCCATTCACGTCAACTTGGGGTGTTTTTGGTTAGCACGGCCACTCAATTATTTCAGGACTGTTTCAACTTATGCTAATAAGATGAACATTTTTGAGTTTCTACACATGAGAGGAGTTCAAAAATACCAAGTTTGAACACTAAATCTCACGTAGGGCAAAAATCGCAACTCCATTCACGTCAATTTGGGGGTGTTTTTGGTTAGCACCGCCACTCAATTATTTCGGGACTGTTTCAACTTATGCTAATAAGATGAACATTTTTGAGTTTCTACACATGAGAGAAGTTCAAAAATACCAAGTTTGAACACTAAATCCCACGTAGGGCGAAAATCGCAACTCCATTCACGTCAACTTGGGGTGTTTTTGGTTAGCACCGCCACTCAATTATTCCGGGACTGTTTCAACTTATGCTAATAAGATGAACATTTACGAGTTTCTACACATGAGAGGAGTTCAAAAATACCAAGTTTGAACACTAAATCTCACGTAGGGCGAAAATCGCAACTCCATTCACGTGAACTTGGGGGTGTTTTTGGTTAGCACCGCCACTCAATTATTTCGGGACTGTTTCAACTTATGCTAATAAGATGCACATTTTTAAGTTTCTACACATGAGAGGAGTTCAAAAATACCAAGTTTGAATACCAAATCTCACGTAGGGCGAAAATCGCAACTCCATTCACGTCAATTTGGGGGTGTTTTTGGTTAGCACCGCCACTCAATTATTTCAGGACTGTTTCAACTTATGCTAATAAGATGAACATTTTTGAGTTTCTACACATGAGAGGAGTTCAAAAATACCAAGTTTGAATACTAAATCTCACGTAGGGCGAAAATCGCAACTCCATTCACGTCAACTTGGGGGTGTTTTTGGTTAGCACCGCCACTCAATTATTTCGGGACTGTTTCAACTTATACAAATAAGATGAACATTTTAAAGTTTCTACACATGAGAGGAGTTCAAAAATACCAAGTTTGAATACTAAATCTCACGTAGGGCGAAAATCGCAACTCCATTCACGTCAATTTGGGGGTGTTTTTGGTTAGCACCGCCACTCAATTATTTCAGGACTGTTTCAACTTATGCTAATAAGATGAACATTTTTGAGTTTCTACACATGAGAGGAGTTCAAAAATACCAAGTTTGAACACTAAATCTCACGTAGGGCAAAAATCGCAACTCCATTTACGTCAATTTGGGGGTGTTTTTGGTTAGCACCGCCACTCAATTATTTCGGGACTGTTTCAACTTATGCTAATAAGATGAACATTTTTGAGTTTCTACACGTGAGGGGAGTTCAAAAATACCAAGTTTGAACACTAAATCTCACGTAGGGCAAAAATCGCAACTCCATTCACGTCAATTTGGGGGTGTTTTGGTTAGCACCGCCACTCAATTATTTCGGGACTGTTTCAACTTATGCTAATAAGATGAACATTTTTAAGTTTCTACACATGAGAGGAGTTCAAAATACCAAGTTTGAACACTAAATCTCGCGTAGGGCGAAAATCGCAACTCCATTCACGTCAACTTGGGGGTGTTTTTGGTTAGCACCGCCACTCAATTATTTCGGGACTGTTTCAACTTATGCTAATAAGATAAACATTTTTAAGTTTCTACACATGAGAGGAGTTCAAAAATACCAAGTTTGAACACTAAATCTCACGTAGGGCGAAAATCGCAACTCCATTCACGTTTCTACACATGAGAGGAGTTCAAAAATACCAAGTTTGAATACTAAATCTCACGTAGGGCGAAAATCGCAACTCCATTCACGTCAATTTGGGGTGTTTTGGTTAGCACCGCCACCCATTAATTTGGGGACTGTTTCAACTTATACAAATAAGATGAACATTTTAAGTTTCTACACATGAGAGGAGTTCAAAAATACCAAGTTTGAATACTAAATCTCACGTAGGGCGAAAATCGCAACTCCATTCACGTGAACTTGGGGGTGTTTTTGGTTAGCACCGCCACTCAATTATTTCGGGACTGTTTCAACTTATGCTAATAAGATGCACATTTTAAGTTTCTACACATGAGAGGAGTTCAAAATACCAAGTTTGAATACTAAATCTCACGTAGGGCGAAAATCGCAACTCCATTCACGTCAATTTGGGGGTGTTTTTGGTTAGCACCGCCACTCAATTATTTCAGGACTGTTTCAACTTATGCTAATAAGATGAACATTTTTGAGTTTCTACACATGAGAGGAGTTCAAAAATACCAAGTTTGAACACTAAATCTCACGTAGGGCAAAATCGCAACTCCATTCACGTCAATTTGGGGGTGTTTTTGGTAGCACCGCCACTCAATTATTTCGGGACTGTTTCAACTTATGCTAATAAGATGAACATTTTTGAGTTTCTACACATGAGAGAAGTTCAAAAATACCAAGTTTGAACACTAAATCCCACGTAGGGCGAAAATCGCAACTCCATTCACGTCAACTGGGGGTGTTTTTGGTTAGCACCGCCACTCAATTATTCCGGGACTGTTTCAACTTATGCTAATAAGATGAACATTTACGAGTTTCTACACATGAGAGGAGTTCAAAAATACCAAGTTTGAACACTAAATCTCACGTAGGGCGAAAATCGCAACTCCATTCACGTGAACTTGGGGGTGTTTTTGGTTAGCACCGCCACTCAATTATTTCGGGACTGTTTCAACTTATGCTAATAAGATGCACATTTTTAAGTTTCTACACATGAGAGGAGTTCAAAAATACCAAGTTTGAATACTAAATCTCACGTAGGGCGAAAATCGCAACTCCATTCACGTCAATTTGGGGGTGTTTTGGTTAGCACCGCCACTCAATTATTTCAGGACTGTTTCAACTTATGCTAATAAGATGAACATTTTTGAGTTTCTACACATGAGAGGAGTTCAAAAATACCAAGTTTGAATACTAAATCTCACGTAGGGCAAAATCGCAACTCCATTCACGTCAATTTGGGGGTGTTTTTGGTTAGCACCGCCACTCAATTATTTCGGGACTGTTTCAACTTATACAAATAAGATGAACATTTTTAAGTTTCTACACATGAGAGGAGTTCAAAAATACCAAGTTTGAATACTAAATCTCACGTAGGGCGAAAATCGCAACTCCATTCACGTCAACTTGGGGTGTTTTTGGTTAGCACCGCCACCCATTAATTTGGGGACTGTTTCAACTTATACAAATAAGATGAAAATTTTTAAGTTTCTACACATGAGAGGAGTTCAAAAATACCAAGTTTGAATACTAAATCTCACGTAGGGCGAAAATCGCAACTCCATTCACGTCAACTTGGGGGTGTTTTTGGTTAGCACGGCCACTCAATTATTTCGGGACTGTTTCAACTTATGCTAATAAGATGAACATTTTTGAGTTTCTACACATGAGGGGAGTTCAAAAATACCAAGTTTGAACACTAAATCTCACGTAGGGCAAAAATCGCAACTCCATTCACGTCAATTTGGGGGTGTTTTTGGTTAGCACCGCCACTCAATTATTTCGGGACTGTTTCAACTTATGCTATTAAGATGAACATTTTTAAGTTTCTACACATGAGAGGAGTTCAAAAATACCAAGTTTGAACACTAAATCTCGCGTAGGGCGAAAATCGCAACTCCATTCACGTCAACTTGGGGGTGTTTTTGGTTAGCACGGCCACTCAATTATTTCGGGAC
>CAXIWQ010000296.1:0-47885 GCA_964036275.1 Litoditis marina | reverse complement strand
AAAGCAAACAGTCGATAACCGCGTTAATTCGTATTTTGTGGCTGTGCGCCACAGAATAGATAGTCGTATTAGGTTTTTGTAGCTGGGAGCAGCATACTTGATAGCCGTATAAACTTTTTTCTGTAGCTGCACGGCAAAGAGTCAATAACCGCGTTAATTTGTCTTTTGTGGCTGTGCGCCACAGAATAGATTGTCGTATCAGGTTTTTGTAGCTGGGAGCAACATACTTGATAGCCGTATAAACTTTTTCTGTAGCTGCAAGGCAAAGAGGTAATAACCGCGTTAATTTGTCTTTTGTGGCTGTGCGCCACAGAATAGATTGTCGTATCAGGTTTTTGTAGCTGGGAGCAACAGACTTGATAGCCGTATGAACTTTTCTCTGTAGCTGCAAGCCAACAAGTCGATAACCGCGATAATTCGTATTTTGTGGCTGTGCGCCACAGAATAGATTGTCGTATTAGGTTTTTGTAGCTGGGAGCAACAGATTTGATAGCCGTATGGACTGTTCTCTGTAGCTGCAAGGCAAAGAGTCGATAACCGCGTTAATTCGTGTTTTGTGGCTGTGCGCCACAGAATAGATAGTCGTATTAGGTTTTTGTAGCTGGGAGCAACAGACTTGATAGCCGTATAAACTTTTTTCTGTAGCTGCTAGGCAAAGAGTCGATAACCGCGTTAATTCGTATTTTGTGGCTGTGCGCCACAGAATAGATTGTCGTATTAGGTTTTTGTAGCTGGGAGCAACAGATTTGATAGCCGTATG
The DNA here is from genome assembly GCA_964036275.1 of Litoditis marina. Classification (NCBI taxonomy): domain Eukaryota; kingdom Metazoa; phylum Nematoda; class Chromadorea; order Rhabditida; family Rhabditidae; genus Litoditis; species Litoditis marina. The sequence goes on along the minus strand of CAXIWQ010000296.1, from coordinate 47,125 downwards.
AAATGTTCTCTGTAACTGCAAGGCAAAGAGTCAATAACCGCGTTAATTTGTCTTTTGTGGCTGTGCGCCACAGAATATAAAGTCGTATTAGGTTTTTGTAGCTGGGAGCAACAGACTTGATAGCCGTATGAACTTTTTTCTGTAGCTGCAAGGCAGAGAGGTAATAACCGCGTTAATTTGTCTTTTGTGGCTGTGCGCCACAGGATATAAAGTCGTATTAGGTTTTTGTAGCCATGAGCAACAGACTTGAAAGCCGTATAAACTTTTTTTCTATAGCTGCAAGGCAAAGAGTCGATAACCACGTTAATTCGTATTTTGTGGCTGTGCGCCACAGAATAGATTGTTGTATTAGGTTTTTGTAGCTGGGAGCAACAGATTTGATAGCCGTATGAAATGTTCTCTGTAACTGCAAGGCAAAGAGTCAATAACCGCGTTAATTTGTATTTTGTGGCTGTGCGCCACAGGATATAGAGTCGTATTAGGTTTTTGTAGCCATGAGCAACAGACTTGATAGCCGTATAAACTTTTTTCTGTAGCTGCACGGCAAAGAGTCAATAACCGCGTTAATTTGTCTTTTGTGGCTGTGCGCCACAGAATAGATTGTCGTATCAGGTTTTTGTAGCTGGGAGCAACATACTTGATAGCCGTATAAACTTTTTTCTGTAGCTGCAAGGCAAAGAGGTAATAACCGCGTTAATTTGTCTTTTGTGGCTGTGCGCCACAGAATAGATTGTCGTATCAGGTTTTTGTAGCTGGGAGCAACAGACTTGATAGCCGTATGAACTTTTCTCTGTAGCTGCAAGCCAACAAGTCGATAACCGCGATAATTCGTATTTTGTGGCTGTGCGCCACAGAATAGATTGTCGTTTTAGGTTTTTGTAGCTGGGAGCAACATATTTGATAGCCGTATGAACTGTTCTCTGTAGCTGCAAGGCAAAGAGTCGATAACCGCGTTAATTCGTATTTTGTGGCTGTGCGCCACAGAATAGTATTAGGTTTTTGTAGCTGGGAGCAACATACTTGATAGCCGTATAACCTTTTTCCTGTAGCTGCACGGCAAAGAGTCAATAACCGCGTTAATTTGTCTTTTGTGGCTGTGCGCCACAGAATATAAAGTCGAATTAGGTTTTCGTAGCTGGGAGCAACAGACTTGATAGCCGTATGAACTTTTTTCTGTAGCTGCAAGGCAAAGAGGTAATAACCGCGTTAATTTGTCTTTTGTGGCTGTGCGCCACAGAATAGATTGTCGTATCAGGTTTTTGTAGCTGGGAGCAACAGACTTGATAGCCGTATGAACTTTTCTCTGTAGCTGCAAGCCAACAAGTCGATAACCGCGTAAATTCGTATTTTGTGGCTGTGCGCCACAGAATAGATTGTCGTATTAGGTTTTTGTAGCTGGGAGCAACAGACTTGATAGCCGTATAAACTTTTTTCTGTAGCTGCTAGGCAAAGAGTCGATAACCGCGTTAATTCGTATTTTGTGGCTGTGCGCCACAGAATAGATTGTCGTATTAGGTTTTTGTAGCTGGGAGCAACAGATTTGATAGCCGTATGAAATGTTCTCTGTAACTGCAAGGCAAAGAGTCAATAACCGCGTTAATTTGTCTTTTGTGGCTGTGCGCCACAGAATATAAAGTCGAATTAGGTTTTCGTAGTTGGGAGCAACAGACTTGATAGCCGTATGATTTTTTTTGTAGCTGCAAGTCAAAATGTCAATAACCGCGTTAATTCGTTTTTGTGGCTGTGCGCCACAGAATATAAAGTCGTATTAGGTTTTTGTAGCTGGGAGCAACATACTTGATAGCCGTATGAACTTTTTTCTGTAGCTGCAAGGCAGAGAGGTAATAACCGCGTTAATTTGTCTTTTGTGGCTGTGCGCCACAGGATATAAAGTTGTATTAGGTTTTTGTAGCCATGAGCAACAGACTTGAAAGCCGTATAAACTTTTTTTCTATAGCTGCAAGGCAAAGAGTCGATAACCACGTTAATTCGTATTTTGTGGCTGTGCGCCACAGAATAGATTGTCGTATTAGGTTTTTGTAGCTGGGAGCAACAGATTTGATAGCCGTATGGACTGTTCTCTGTAGCTGCAAGGCAAAGAGTCGATAACCGCGTTAATTCGTATTTTGTGGCTGTGCGCCACAGAATAGTATTAGGTTTTTGTAGCTGGGAGCAACATACTTGATAGCCGTATAACCTTTTTCCTGTAGCTGCACGGCAAAGAGTCAATAACCGCGTTAATCTGTCTTTTGTGGCTGTGCGCCACAGAATATAAAGTCGAATTAGGTTTTCGTAGCTGGGAGCAACAGACTTGATAGCCGTATTAACTTTTTTCTGTAGCTGCAAAGCAAACAGTCGATAACCGCGTTAATTCGTATTTTGTGGCTGTGCGCCACAGAATAGATAGTCGTATTAGGTGTCACACAACCAGTCGACCACCCGGCTTGCAGCTACAGAGAAAAGTTCATACGGCTATCAAGTCTGTTGCTCCCAGCTACAAAAACCTGATACGACAATCTATTCTGTGGCGCACAGCCACAAAAGACAAATTAACGCGGTTATTACCTCTTTGCCTTGCAGCTACAGAAAAAAGTTTATACGGCTATCAAGTCTGTTGCTCATGGCTACAAAAACCTAATACGACTTTATATTCTGTGGCGCACAGCCACAAAAGACAAATTAACGCGGTTATTACCTCTTTGCCTTGCAGCTACAGAAAAAGTTTATACGGCTATCAAGTATGTTGCTCATGGTACAAAAACCTAATACGACTTTATATTCTGTGGCGCACAGCCACAAAAGACAAATTAACGCGGTTATTGACTCTTTGCCGTGCAGCTACAGAAAAAAAGTTTATACGGCTATCAAGTATGTTGCTCCCAGCTACAAAAACCTAATACGACTATCTATTCTGTGGCGCACAGCCACAAAATACGAATTAACGCGGTTATCGACTGTTTGCTTTGCAGCTACAGAAAAAAGTTAATACGGCTATCAAGTCTGTTGCTCCCAGCTACAAAAACCTGATACGACAATCTATTCTGTGGCGCACAGCCACAAAAGACAATTAACGCGGTTATTACCTCTTTGCCTTGCAGCTACAGAAAAAAGTTTATACGGCTATCAAGTCTGTTGATCATGGCTACAAAAACCTAATACGACTTTATATTCTGTGGCGCACAGCCACAAAAGACAAATTAACGCGGTTATTGACTCTTTGCCGTGCAGCTACAGAAAAAAGTTTATACGGCTATCAAGTATGTTGCTCCCAGCTACAAAAACCTAATACGACTATCTATTCTGTGGCGCACAGCCACAAAATACGAATTAACGCGGTTATCGACTGTTTGCTTTGCAGCTACAGAAAAAAGTTAATACGGCTATCAAGTCTGTTGCTCCCAGCTACGAAAACCTAATTCGACTTTATATTCTGTGGCGCACAGCCACAAAAGACAAATTAACGCGGTTATTGACTCTTTGCCGTGCAGCTACAGGAAAAAGGTTATACGGCTATCAAGTATGTTGCTAACAGCTACAAAAACCTAATACTATTCTGTGGCGCACAGCCACAAAATACGAATTAACGCGGTTATCGACTCTTTGCCTTGCAGCTACAGAGAACAGTCCATACGGCTATCAAATCTGTTGCTCCCAGCTACAAAAACCTAATACGACAATCTATTCTGTGGCGCACAGCCACAAAATACGAATTAACGTGGTTATCGACTCTTTGCCTTGCAGCTATAGAAAAAAAGTTTATACGGCTTTCAAGTCTGTTGCTCATGGCTACAAAAACCTAATACGACTTTATATCCTGTGGCGCACAGCCACAAAAGACAAATTAACGCGGTTATTACCTCTCTGCCTTGCAGCTACAGAAAAAAGTTCATACGGCTATCAAGTCTGTTGCTCCCAGCTACAAAAACCTAATACGACTTTATATTCTGTGGCGCACAGCCACAAAAACGAATTAACGCGGTTATTGACATTTTGACTTGCAGCTACAAAAAAAATCATACGGCTATCAAGTCTGTTGCTCCCAACTACGAAAACCTAATTCGACTTTATCGAATTCACGACACTCTCAAACTCGAAGACTGACTGTCTTTCCCTCAAATCATCATCCGCTCCGCGACCGCTCGCGCGCCTGTACAGTTCTCTTTGGGTCACGATTACCATCCTGACACCCCAAACCGACCCAATATACTACATGCCTCCCCCCTTGAAAAGAAGTGTTCCCACTACACGCACAACTCTTCTCTCTCACACAGGGCCATTGTGAACCTGCCTGCATCGTGATAGACGCATGCGAATAACTTTGAAGTTGACACCCAGCACAACCAGTGCCAGCCGGTTCGCTGTACTCAGAGCTCTCACGCGTGAACCCATCACACGTTAGACTACCCCCATCAGCAACATTGGTTGAGCCTAACCCACTTTTCACACGTACTATATCCATAGCATCACACTCATAATGACTGTCAGTTGCAAAATCTACCTGATTTCTACCCCCCTCAGCACTATTTCTCTCGCTATCTCGCAGCTCCCGCTCACGAAGAACGTTCTTAGAACTCAGCTCTCGTTCACGGAGAACGTTATCAGAACTCACACACGAATAACTAGATAAACAATGAGACGGAGAAAACATAGAAAAAGAAGAAATAGGAAACAATAAGATATCATTGCCTGGTAGATTGTTGACAGCCGACGATGGAACTTCTTCTTCGGATTGACGACATCGGACGAATGCAGGCACTCCTTCACACGGGTGATCATCCAGACACCTGGAGAATGGTTCATTGACCTTCCGAGTCAACTGCACACTCATACACCTCAATTGATCTCGACCAGATATCATTTTCAAGTATTCACTCTCGGAATATATAGTGTTCACTTGTATTGGTAACCTAGGCGTTCCATCAGACACTTTTCTTTCACTCTCTGGGTGGACTCCATCTACTCTCACCAATACTCTAGGCTCCCTCTGTCTCTCACGTTCCCTGCACCAAGCCATAATTTCCCTTCTCATACCTTCCCAGAACACAATCTTGCTGAGCTGTTTGAACACTTTGAAAGCTTGAAATTTTCCAACTACGACATCTTGACATACCTCGTCGAAAACTTTTCTGCGCTTACTTTCAGGAACAACTGCAACACTAGAGCCATTTTTTCCTATTTTCGTCAACTGCTTTCCACGTAGCACAAAACCCAACCACACTTCACTTTCAGTCTCCTCCATGTCCTGGATGATATCAGAAAAATCCGGGTCTAGTTTTAGCTCAGACAACCAGTCATCTCTCTCGATCTTATGTACCACCTTCTTATCCTTGGCCAACCCATCTCTCACCTGTTTTCGGTCAGGTTTTGACAACCAATCCGACAACCAATCACCTAGACTAGGACTTACGTTCGCGTACTCAATCTGAATATCGTAAGCTAGTGTTTTCAGGCTCCACTTAGTGAATTCTTGCCCCTTGGTTCTCACAAACAACGGTGCTAATTGTGGATTTTCCGTTCTAACAATCACTTTCGCAATCCTCGTCAACCAACGGAACTTTCTCAACGCCCAAACTACACCAAACGCCTCCTTCTCACCATCTAAACTCACTTTTTCTGTACCTGGCACTTTTCTCGATGCATAGCAAATAGGATTCAGAACACCATCACTGTTTTCCTGAGCTAGTGCCGCATTGATACTGACCTGACCAACCTCCGCAAACAGAATAAAAGGTCTCTCACCACCCTTGGCCATTTTGAGATCAGGTGTTGTCATTGTAGGTGGATTTAACAACAGATTTTCCAGCTCATGAAATGCCTTCTCATGCTCAGCGTGCCAGGAAAAACTATCTCCACTCTCGCACAATTCATACAACGGATGGATCAGCTCAGCAAAACGCCATATCACCGCCTCACCAACCTGGGCAAAACTCAGAAAATCCCTCAGCTCTTTCATATTCTTAGGACTACCAACCTTCAAAGTATCGTAACTGTCCACGTAACCACTATTCGCCTTCGAAGAGAACTCACTCTCACATGTAGCCAACGAATTACTATCCGATGACAAGGTAGTTGATATGCTAGGACCCAACTTAGATGGCTTCGCGAACTCGATACAGCACCCGAACGTATCAAGAATATTTGTGCCTAGCAGAAGAGTATCATCCGAATTTCTCTGAACATGCAAAACCACCTCCCGCTTACTACCATCAATCACCATCTCCGTTCTTATCAACGCCATAAACTCCATTTCAGTTCCTGATGCATCAGTAACACTCGCAATCTCACTGTCAGCACCCCATCTAGTCATACCATCGATATCTAACCCCTTCTCCCCCAATCTATCCATCAATCCAGCAGGTATAATTGAAATGACTGACCCAGTATCTACACAAGCTTCCACTTCAACACCGAAAATGTTTACCTTCCACCATACAGAACTTCCAGCAGAATTGGGTCTCTCACTACCCTTTTTCTTTTCACACAACATCTCATAGTCCTCTGCTCGCAGTACGGTACCCACTATGTGTCTCACAGAAACTGACCTATCACTCTCATCTTCAAGTACCAGCATACTCTCCCTATCATGTACCTTATCACTGCCACTTGAACTAGGTATTTCAGGAATTTTTCTCTTTCTCTCGTCTCTCACGCTGTTCTCACCTTCTATCAGTCCGGTGGTCCTATCCAAACATGATCTCGCTCTTTGTCCGACTTCCTTCAAGTTTCCACACACCTGAGCGTCCCGAAATCCATCTGACTGCAAATTATCACCATGATTTGTAAAATCAAACTTTGATCTACAATTTTCGTCGAGACAACTTCTATCACTTGAAAATGCATGCTCACCTCTATGACACGAATTCGCATTCCACTGACATCCTTCCTCAATCCTGTTCACCTTCTCATGCTGGTATCGATCGACCTGTAACTGCAAGTGTTCAACATTGGATCGAAGACCATCTCTTTCACTGAGACTTTCAGCAAGCTCAAACCTCAAGCGATCGATTTCTTCCCATGAACTTTGTAACTCAGCGTCGCGAAAATCACAAGCCCCACGCAGTTCCACAATATCATTTTCTAAACCCATCTTCACTTTCAAGCACTCATCAAATTTCATCTTGGAAACAATACACTTCCTTCGCAAAACATCACGCTCTACCCTACACTCCTCCACTTTTCCAACAATATCACTTCCAGTACACTCAAAAAGTTTCAACAATGTATCCAACCTATCAAAACTTTTCTTTGCACCAACCAGAAACTCCGTCACCAAATCAGGCTCCACTCCTTTCTCAATCATAGAATGATCAATCAATACATCATCATGATGACTATTGCTCACACACTTACAAACTTCAAACACGTCTGCTATCTTTTCCGAAATTATCGATTTCACGCAATCACGAATACTCTCAGTAACCATACTCTTATTAAGAACATTTAAGCAAACCCTCTCTAAGCTACTTAATGCTTCCTTCACACACACGAGTCTACCAAATATACCAACCTGATTCGGTCTTCCATGACCCTCCTCTTCCACCGAGACTGCTCCGAGCCCAGCAACACGAAAACCATCTTTTTCCCTCTCATGTCGGCCTCTTTCCCGAGGGACATCTGCAAAATCATTGTCTACTTTCTCTATTCCACACACTTCCTTCACATTATCGACGTTAACTCTCGAACTCAACAATGAATGTGCATTAAAAACATATGATTGTCGGACTTCGCTTCGTAAAACCGGTTCGGCCCCCATGTCGAGGTTGACTTGCCTCTGCTCTCCCATTTTTACACAGCAATACGTTTATGTTGCTGTGGTACGGTGTTTTCTTGGGAAAACACAATACAAATGAAAGGACAGAAACAAGTTACAACTGAGTAATGCACCTTGCACCTGATAACCAATCAGTGCCCGCACAACAGCTAACTCGCTCTGGGTCGACAAGCCCCAAGCTCTTCTCACTATACTAGGCGATAGTCACGACAATCAATAGGAATACAAGGATACTCCAGTTTTGAATACACAAACAAAGATCAAATATAAGAATTTATATCAAAATATTAAACAGTACAATAAATAGAAAGGAAAGGCAGGAATGATCCGAGGATACTCAGAAGAGAACAATAACCTACTAGAACGACCAACAACCAAAGAGTCAAAGAAACGAATACCACAGAAAACCACAAAGGCTACTCACGACACTCTCAAACTCGAAGACTGACTGTCTTTCCCTCAAATCATCATCCGCTCCGCGACCGCTCGCGCGCCTGTACAGTTCTCTTTGGGTCACGATTACCATCCTGACACCCCAAACCGACCCAATATACTACATATGAACTTTTTTCTGTAGCTGCAAGGCAAAGAGGTAATAACCGCGTTAATTTGTCTTTTGTGGCTGTGCGCCACAGAATAGATTGTCGTATCAGGTTTTTGTAGCTGGGAGCAACAGACTTGATAGCCGTATGAACTTTTCTCTGTAGCTGCAAGCCAACAAGTCGATAACCGCGTAAATTCGTATTTTGTGGCTGTGCGCCACAGAATAGATTGTCGTATTAGGTTTTTGTAGCTGGGAGCAACAGACTTGATAGCCGTATAAACTTTTTTCTGTAGCTGCTAGGCAAAGAGTCGATAACCGCGTTAATTCGTATTTTGTGGCTGTGCGCCACAGAATAGATTGTCGTATTAGGTTTTTGTAGCTGGGAGCAACAGATTTGATAGCCGTATGAAATGTTCTCTGTAACTGCAAGGCAAAGAGTCAATAACCGCGTTAATTTGTCTTTTGTGGCTGTGCGCCACAGAATATAAAGTCGAATTAGGTTTTCGTAGTTGGGAGCAACAGACTTGATAGCCGTATGATTTTTTTTGTAGCTGCAAGTCAAAATGTCAATAACCGCGTTAATTCGTTTTTGTGGCTGTGCGCCACAGAATATAAAGTCGTATTAGGTTTTTGTAGCTGGGAGCAACAGACTTGATAGCCGTATGAACTTTTTTCTGTAGCTGCAAGGCAAAGAGTCAATAACCGCGTTAATTTGTATTTTGTGGCTGTGCGCCACAGGATATAGAGTCGTATTAGGTTTTGTAGCCATGAGCAACAGACTTGATAGCCGTATAAACTTTTTTTCTATAGCTGCAAGGCAAAGAGTCGATAACCACGTTAATTCGTATTTTGTGGCTGTGCGCCACAGAATACTCTAGAATTTGGCGGCGACTCGCCGGCGACATGAAGGGGTCGGCAGAGTGTCGCCGGCGGGTCGCCTGCAATTGTTTTTAGGTCGTTGATTTTCGATGAAATATATGTTAATCAGACGCACATACTTGTGGTTTTTAGGTGGGTGACATGTTTATACATGAACAATGAAGTCGTGAATCTCATCGTGTCTACCTCTGGCGACGTTAAATATATATAACATTGTTATTCTCTGTGAATTCATAAGTTTCTGTATCTGTTCACTATATAAAACGTTCAGTGTGAAGAACCTAAAAACAATCGCAGGCCACCCGCCGGCGACACTCTGCCGACCCCTCCATGTCGCCGGCGAGTCGCCGCCAAATTCTAGAGTAGATTGTCGTATTAGGTTTTTGTAGCTGGGAGCAACAGATTTGATAGCCGTATGCAATGTTCTCTGTAACTGCAAGGCAAAGAGTCAATAACCGCGTTAATTTGTATTTTGTGGCTGTGCGCCACAGAATATAAAGTCGTATTATGTTTTTGTAGTTGGGAGCAACAGACTTGATAGCCGTATGATTTTTTTTGAAGCTGCGAGTCAAAATGTCAATAACCGCGTTAATTCGTTTTTGTGGCTGTGCGCCACAGAATAGATTGTCGTATTAGGTTTTTGTAGCTGGAGCAACAGACTTGATAGCCGTATTAACTTTTTTCTGTAGCTGCAAAGCAAACAGTCGATAACCGCGTTAATTCGTATTTTGTGGCTGTGCGCCACAGAATAGATAGTCGTATTAGGTTTTTGTAGCTGGGAGCAGCATACTTGATAGCCGTATAAACTTTTTTCTGTAGCTGCACGGCAAAGAGTCAATAACCGCGTTAATTTGTCTTTTGTGGCTGTGCGCCACAGAATAGATTGTCGTATCAGGTTTTTGTAGCTGGGAGCAACATACTTGATAGCCGTATAAACTTTTTTCTGTAGCTGCAAGGCAAAGAGGTAATAACCGCGTTAATTTGTCTTTTGTGGCTGTGCGCCACAGAATAGATTGTCGTATCAGGTTTTTGTAGCTGGGAGCAACAGACTTGATAGCCGTATGAACTTTTCTCTGTAGCTGCAAGCCAACAAGTCGATAACCGCAATAATTCGTATTTTGTGGCTGTGCGCCACAGAATAGATTGTCGTATTAGGTTTTTGTAGCTGGGAGCAACAGATTTGATAGCCGTATGGACTGTTCTCTGTAGCTGCAAGGCAAAGAGTCGATAACCGCGTTAATTCGTGTTTTGTGGCTGTGCGCCACAGAATAGATAGTCGTATTAGGTTTTTGTAGCTGGGAGCAACAGACTTGATAGCCGTATAAACTTTTTTCTGTAGCTGCTAGGCAAAGAGTCGATAACCGCGTTAATTCGTATTTTGTGGCTGTGCGCCACAGAATAGATTGTCGTATTAGGTTTTTGTAGCTGGGAGCAACAGATTTGATAGCCGTATGAAATGTTCTCTGTAACTGCAAGGCAAAGAGTCAATAACCGCGTTAATTTGTCTTTTGTGGCTGTGCGCCACAGAATATAAAGTCGAATTAAGTTTTCGTAGTTGGGAGCAACAGACTTTATAGCCGTATGATTTTTTTTGTAGCTGCAAGTCAAAATGTCAATAACCGCGTTAATTCGTTTTTGTGGCTGTGCGCCACAGAATATAAAGTCGTATTAGGTTTTTGTAGCTGGGAGCAACAGACTTGATAGCCGTATGAACTTTTTTCTGTAGCTGCAAGGCAGAGAGGTAATAACCGCGTTAATTTGTCTTTTGTGGCTGTGCGCCACAGGATATAAAGTCGTATTAGGTTTTTGTAGCCATGAGCAACAGACTTGAAAGCCGTATAAACTTTTTTTCTATAGCTGCAAGGCAAAGAGTCGATAACCACGTTAATTCGTATTTTGTGGCTGTGCGCCACAGAATAGATTGTTGTATTAGGTTTTTGTAGCTGGGAGCAACAGATTTGATAGCCGTATGAAATGTTCTCTGTAACTGCAAGGCAAAGAGTCAATAACCGCGTTAATTTGTATTTTGTGGCTGTGCGCCACAGGATATAGAGTCGTATTAGGTTTTTGTAGCCATGAGCAACAGACTTGATAGCCGTATAAACTTTTTTCTGTAGCTGCACGGCAAAGAGTCAATAACCGCGTTAATTTGTCTTTTGTGGCTGTGCGCCACAGAATAGATTGTCGTATCAGGTTTTTGTAGCTGGGAGCAACATACTTGATAGCCGTATAAACTTTTTTCTGTAGCTGCAAGGCAAAGAGGTAATAACCGCGTTAATTTGTCTTTTGTGGCTGTGCGCCACAGAATAGATTGTCGTATCAGGTTTTTGTAGCTGGGAGCAACAGACTTGATAGCCGTATGAACTTTTCTCTGTAGCTGCAAGCCAACAAGTCGATAACCGCGATAATTCGTATTTTGTGGCTGTGCGCCACAGAATAGATTGTCGTATTAGGTTTTTGTAGCTGGGAGCAACAGATTTGATAGCCGTATGGACTGTTCTCTGTAGCTGCAAGGCAAAGAGTCGATAACCGCGTTAATTCGTGTTTTGTGGCTGTGCGCCACAGAATAGATAGTCGTATTAGGTTTTTGTAGCTGGGAGCAACAGACTTGATAGCCGTATAAACTTTTTTCTGTAGCTGCTAGGCAAAGAGTCGATACCGCGTTAATTCGTATTTTGTGGCTGTGCGCCACAGAATAGATTGTCGTATTAGGTTTTTGTAGCTGGGAGCAACAGATTTGATAGCCGTATGAAATGTTCTCTGTAACTGCAAGGCAAAGAGTCAATAACCGCGTTAATTTGTCTTTTGTGGCTGTGCGCCACAGAATATAAAGTCGAATTAGGTTTTCGTAGTTGGGAGCAACAGACTTGATAGCCGTATGATTTTTTTTGTAGCTGCAAGTCAAAATGTCAATAACCGCGTTAATTCGTTTTTGTGGCTGTGCGCCACAGAATATAAAGTCGTATTAGGTTTTTGTAGCTGGGAGCAACAGATTTGATAGCCGTATGGACTGTTCTCTGTAGCTGCAAGGCAAAGAGTCGATAACCGCGTTAATTCGTGTTTTGTGGCTGTGCGCCACAGAATAGATAGTCGTATTAGGTTTTTGTAGCTGGGAGCAACAGACTTGATAGCCGTATAAACTTTTTTCTGTAGCTGCACGGCAAAGAGTCAATAACCGCGTTAATTCGTATTTTGTGGCTGTGCGCCACAGAATAGATTGTCGTATTAGGTTTTTGTAGCTGGGAGCAACAGATTTGATAGCCGTATGAAATGTTCTCTGTAACTGCAAGGCAAAGAGTCAATAACCGCGTTAATTTGTATTTTGTGGCTGTGCGCCACAGAATATAAAGTCGTATTATGTTTTTGTAGTTGGGAGCAACAGACTTGATAGCCGTATTAACTTTTTTCTGTAGCTGCAAAGCAAACAGTCGATAACCGCGTTAATTCGTATTTTGTGGCTGTGCGCCACAGAATAGATAGTCGTATTAGGTTTTTGTAGCTGGGAGCAACAGACTTGATAGCCGTATTAACTTTTTTCTGTAGCTGCAAAGCAAACAGTCGATAACCGCGTTAATTCGTTTTTGTGGCTGTGCGCCACAGAATAGATAGTCGTATTAGGTTTTTGTAGCTGGGAGCAACAGACTTGATAGCCGTATTAACTTTTTTCTGTAGCTGCAAAGCAAACAGTCGATAACCGCGTTAATTCGTATTTTGTGGCTGTGCGCCACAGAATAGATAGTCGTATTAGGTTTTTGTAGCTGGGAGCAGCATACTTGATAGCCGTATAAACTTTTTTCTGTAGCTGCACGGCAAAGAGTCAATAACCGCGTTAATTTGTCTTTTGTGGCTGTGCGCCACAGAATAGATTGTCGTATCAGGTTTTTGTAGCTGGGAGCAACATACTTGATAGCCGTATAAACTTTTTTCTGTAGCTGCACGGCAAAGAGTCAATAACCGCGTTAATTTGTCTTTTGTGGCTGTGCGCCACAGAATAGATTGTCGTATCAGGTTTTTGTAGCTGGGAGCAACATACTTGATAGCCGTATAAACTTTTTTCTGTAGCTGCAAGGCAAAGAGGTAATAACCGCGTTAATTTGTCTTTTGTGGCTGTGCGCCACAGAATAGATTGTCGTATCAGGTTTTTGTAGCTGGGAGCAACAGACTTGATAGCCGTATGAACTTTTCTCTGTAGCTGCAAGCCAACAAGTCGATAACCGCGGTAATTCGTATTTTGTGGCTGTGCGCCACAGAATAGATTGTCGTATTAGGTTTTTGTAGCTGGGAGCAACAGATTTGATAGCCGTATGGACTGTTCTCTGTAGCTGCAAGGCAAAGAGTCGATAACCGCGTTAATTCGTGTTTTGTGGCTGTGCGCCACAGAATAGATAGTCGTATTAGGTTTTTGTAGCTGGGAGCAACAGACTTGATAGCCGTATAAACTTTTTTCTGTAGCTGCTAGGCAAAGAGTCGATAACCGCGTTAATTCGTATTTTGTGGCTGTGCGCCACAGAATAGATTGTCGTATTAGGTTTTTGTAGCTGGGAGCAACAGATTTGATAGCCGTATGAAATGTTCTCTGTAACTGCAAGGCAAAGAGTCAATAACCGCGTTAATTTGTCTTTTGTGGCTGTGCGCCACAGAATATAAAGTCGAATTAAGTTTTCGTAGTTGGGAGCAACAGACTTGATAGCCGTATGATTTTTTTTGTAGCTGCAAGTCAAAATGTCAATAACCGCGTTAATTCGTTTTTGTGGCTGTGCGCCACAGAATATAAAGTCGTATTAGGTTTTTGTAGCTGGGAGCAACAGACTTGATAGCCGTATGAACTTTTTTCTGTAGCTGCAAGGCAGAGAGGTAATAACCGCGTTAATTTGTCTTTTGTGGCTGTGCGCCACAGGATATAAAGTCGTATTAGGTTTTTGTAGCCATGAGCAACAGACTTGAAAGCCGTATAAACTTTTTTTCTATAGCTGCAAGGCAAAGAGTCGATAACCACGTTAATTCGTATTTTGTGGCTGTGCGCCACAGAATAGATTGTTGTATTAGGTTTTTGTAGCTGGGAGCAACAGATTTGATAGCCGTATGAAATGTTCTCTGTAACTGCAAGGCAAAGAGTCAATAACCGCGTTAATTTGTATTTTGTGGCTGTGCGCCACAGGATATAGAGTCGTATTAGGTTTTTGTAGCCATGAGCAACAGACTTGATAGCCGTATAAACTTTTTTTCTGTAGCTGCACGGCAAAGAGTCAATAACCGCGTTAATTTGTCTTTTGTGGCTGTGCGCCACAGAATAGATTGTCGTATCAGGTTTTTGTAGCTGGGAGCAACATACTTGATAGCCGTATAAACTTGTTTCTGTAGCTGCAAGGCAAAGAGGTAATAACCGCGTTAATTTGTCTTTTGTGGCTGTGCGCCACAGAATAGATTGTCGTATCAGGTTTTTGTAGCTGGGAGCAACAGACTTGATAGCCGTATGAACTTTTCTCTGTAGCTGCAAGCCAACAAGTCGATAACCGCGATAATTCGTATTTTGTGGCTGTGCGCCACAGAATAGATTGTCGTATTAGTTTTTGTAGCTGGGAGCAACAGATTTGATAGCCGTATGGACTGTTCTCTGTAGCTGCAAGGCAAAGAGTCGATAACCGCGTTAATTCGTGTTTTGTGGCTGTGCGCCACAGAATAGATAGTCGTATTAGGTTTTTGTAGCTGGGAGCAACAGACTTGATAGCCGTATAAACTTTTTTCTGTAGCTGCTAGGCAAAGAGTCGATAACCGCGTTAATTCGTATTTTGTGGCTGTGCGCCACAGAATAGATTGTCGTATTAGGTTTTTGTAGCTGGGAGCAACAGATTTGATAGCCGTATGAAATGTTCTCTGTAACTGCAAGGCAAAGAGTCAATAACCGCGTTAATTTGTCTTTGTGGCTGTGCGCCACAGAATATAAAGTCGAATTAGGTTTTCGTAGTTGGGAGCAACAGACTTGATAGCCGTATGATTTTTTTTTTGTAGCTGCAAGTCAAAATGTCAATAACCGCGTTAATTCGTTTTTGTGGCTGTGCGCCACAGAATATAAAGTCGTATTAGGTTTTTGTAGCTGGGAGCAACAGACTTGATAGCCGTATGAACTTTTTTCTGTAGCTGCAAGGCAGAGAGGTAATAACCCCGTTAATTTGTCTTTTGTGGCTGTGCGCCACAGGATATAAAGTCGTATTAGGTTTTTGTAGCCATGAGCAACAGACTTGAAAGCCGTATAAACTTTTTTTCTATAGCTGCAAGGCAAAGAGTCGATAACCACGTTAATTCGTATTTTGTGGCTGTGCGCCACAGGATAGATTGTTGTATTAGGTTTTTGTAGCTGGGAGCAACAGATTTGATAGCCGTATGAAATGTTCTCTGTAACTGCAAGGCAAAGAGTCAATAACCGCGTTAATTTGTATTTTGTGGCTGTGCGCCACAGGATATAGAGTCGTATTAGGTTTTTGTAGCCATGAGCAACAGACTTGATAGCCGTATAAACTTTTTTCTGTAGCTGCAAGGCAAAGAGTCGATAACCGCGTAAATTCGTATTTTGTGGCTGTGCGCCACAGAATAGATTGTCGTATTAGGTTTTTGTAGCTGGGAGCAACAGATTTGATAGCCGTATGAAATGTTCTCTGTAACTGCAAGGCAAAGAGTCAATAACCGCGTTAATTTGTATTTTGTGGCTGTGCGCCACAGAATATAAAGTCGTATTATGTTTTTGTAGTTGGGAGCAACAGACTTGATAGCCGTATGATTTTTTTTGTAGCTGCGAGTCAAAATGTCAATAACCGCGTTAATTTGTCTTTTGTGGCTGTGCGCCACAGAATACAAAGTCGTATTAGGTTTTTGTAGCTGGGAGCAACAGACTTGATAGCCGTATGAACTTCTTTCTGTAGCTGCAAGGCAAAGAGGTAATAACCGCGTTAATTTGTCTTTTGTGGCTGTGCGCCTTAGAATAGATTGTCGTATCAGGTTTTTGTAGCTGGGAGCAACAGACTTGATAGCCGTATGAACTTTTTTCTGTAGCTGCAAGGCAAAGAGGTAATAACCGCGTTAATTTGTCTTTTGTGGCTGTGCGCCACAGGATATAAAGTCGCATTAGGTTTTTGTAGCCATGAGCAACAGACTTGAAAGCCGTATAAACTTTTTTTCTGTAGCTGCAAGGCAAAGAGTCGATAACCACGTTAATTCGTATTTTGTGGCTGTGCGCCACAGATTAGATTGTCGTATTAGGTTTTTGTAGCTGGGAGCAACAGATTTGATAGCCGTATGAAATGTTCTCTGTAACTGCAAGGCAAAGAGTCAATAACCGCGTTAATTTGTATTTTGTGGCTGTGCGCCACAGGATATAAAGTCGTATTAGGTTTTTGTAGCCATGAGCAACAGACTTGATAGCCGTATAAACTTTTTTCTGTAGCTGCAAGGCAAAGAGTCGATAACCGCGTAAATTCGTATTTTGTGGCTGTGCGCCACAGAATAGATTGTCGTATTAGGTTTTTGTAGCTGGGAGCAACAGACTTGATAGCCGTATGAACTTTTCTCTGTAGCTGCAAGCCAACAAGTCGATAACCGCGTTAATTCGTATTTTGTGGCTGTGCGCCACAGAAAAGATTGTCGTATTAGGTTTTTGTAGCTGGGAGCAACAGATTTGATAGCCGTATGAACTGTTCTCTGTAGCTGCAAGGCAAAGAGTCGATAACCGCGTTAATTCGTATTTTGTGGCTGTGCGCCACAGAATAGTATTAGGTTTTTGTAGCTGGGAGCAACATACTTGATAGCCGTATAACCTTTTTCCTGTAGCTGCACGGCAAAGAGTCAATAACCGCGTCAATTTGTCTTTTGTGGCTGTGCGCCACAGAATATAAAGTCGAATTAGGTTTTCGTAGCTGGGAGCAACAGACTTGATAACCGTATGAACTTTTTTCTGTAGCTGCAAAGCAAAGAGGTAATAACCGCGTTAATTTGTCTTTTGTGGCTGTGCGCCACAGAATAGATTGTCGTATCAGGTTTTTGTAGCTGGGAGCAACAGACTTGATAGCCGTATAAACTTTTCTCTGTAGCTGCAAGCCAAGAAGTCGATAACCGCGATAATTCGTATTTTGTGGCTGTGCGCCACAGAATAGATTGTCGTATTAGGTTTTTGTAGCTGGGAGCAACAGATTTGATAGCCGTATGAACTGTTCTCTGTAGCTGCAAGGCAAATAGTCGATAACCGCGTTAATTCGTAATTTGTGGCTGTGCGCCACAGAATAGATAGTCGTATTAGGTTTTTGTAGCTGGGAGCAACATACTTGATAGCCGTATAACCTTTTCCCTGTAGCTGCACGGCAAAGAGTCAATAACCGCGTTAATTTGTCTTTTGTGGCTGTGCGCCACAGAATACAAAGTCGTATTAGGTTTTTGTAGCTGGGAGCAACAGACTTGATAGCCGTATGAACTTCTTTCTGTAGCTGCAAGGCAAAGAGGTAATAACCGCGTTAATTTGTCTTTTGTGGCTGTGCGCCTTAGGAATAGATTGTCGTATCAGGTTTTTGTAGCTGGGAGCAACAGACTTGATAGCCGTATGAACTTTTTTCTGTAGCTGCAAGGCAAAGAGGTAATAACCGCGTAAATTCGTATTTTGTGGCAGTGCGCCACAGATTAGATTGTCGTATTAGGTTTTTGTAGCTGGGAGCAACAGATTTGATAGCCGTATGAAATGTTCTCTGTAACTGCAAGGCAAAGAGTCGATAACCGCGTTAATTCGTGTTTTGTGGCTGTGCGCCACAGAATAGATAGTCGTATTAGGTTTTTGTAGCTGGGAGCAACAGACTTGATAGCCGTATGAACTTTTTTCTGTAGCTGCTAGGCAAAGAGTCGATAACCGCGTTAATTCGTATTTTGTGGCTGTGCGCCACAGAATAGATTGTCGTATTAGGTTTTTGTAGCTGGGAGCAACAGATTTGATAGCCGTATGAAATGTTCTCTGTAACTGCAAGGCAAAGAGTCAATAACCGCGTTAATTTGTCTTTTGTGGCTGTGCGCCACAGAATATAAAGTCGAATTAGGTTTTCGTAGTTGGGAGCAACAGACTTGATAGCCGTATGATTTTTTTTGTAGCTGCAAGTTAAAATGTCAATAACCGCGTTAATTCGTTTTTGTGGCTGTGCGCCACAGAATATAAAGTCGTATTAGGTTTTGGTAGCTGGGAGCAACAGACTTGATAGCCGTATGAACTTTTTTCTGTAGCTGCAAGGCAGAGAGGTAATAACCGCGTTAATTTGTCTTTTGTGGCTGTGCGCCACAGGATATAAAGTCGTATTAGGTTTTTGTAGCCATGAGCAACAGACTTGAAAGCCGTATAAACTTTTTTTCTATAGCTGCAAGGCAAAGAGTCGATAACCACGTTAATTCGTATTTTGTGGCTGTGCGCCACAGAATAGATTGTTGTATTAGGTTTTTGTAGCTGGGAGCAACAGATTTGATAGCCGTATGAAATGTTCTCTGTAACTGCAAGGCAAAGAGTCAATAACCGCGTTAATTTGTATTTTGTGGCTGTGCGCCACAGGATATAGAGTCGTATTAGGTTTTTGTAGCCATGAGCAACAGACTTGATAGCCGTATAAACTTTTTTCTGTAGCTGCAAGGCAAAGAGTCGATAACCGCGTAAATTCGTATTTTGTGGCTGTGCGCCACAGAATAGATTGTCGTATTAGGTTTTTGTAGCTGGGAGCAACAGATTTGATAGCCGTATGAAATGTTCTCTGTAACTGCAAGGCAAAGAGTCAATAACCGCGTTAATTTGTATTTTGTGGCTGTGCGCCACAGAATATAAAGTCGTATTATGTTTTTGTAGTTGGGAGCAACAGACTTGATAGCCGTATGATTTTTTTGTAGCTGCGAGTCAAAATGTCAATAACCGCGTTAATTTGTCTTTTGTGGCTGTGCGCCACAGAATACAAAGTCGTATTAGGTTTTTGTAGCTGGGAGCAACAGACTTGATAGCCGTATGAACTTCTTTCTGTAGCTGCAAGGCAAAGAGGTAATAACCGCGTTAATTTGTCTTTTGTGGCTGTGCGCCTTAGAATAGATTGTCGTATCAGGTTTTTGTAGCTGGGAGCAACAGACTTGATAGCCGTATGAACTTTTTCTGTAGCTGCAAGGCAAAGAGGGTAATAACCGCGTTAATTTGTCTTTTGTGGCTGTGCGCCACAGGATATAAAGTCGCATTAGGTTTTTGTAGCCATGAGCAACAGACTTGAAAGCCGTATAAACTTTTTTCTGTAGCTGCAAGGCAAAGAGTCGATAACCACGTTAATTCGTATTTTGTGGCTGTGCGCCACAGATTAGATTGTCGTATTAGGTTTTTGTAGCTGGGAGCAACAGATTTGATAGCCGTATGAAATGTTCTCTGTAACTGCAAGGCAAAGAGTCAATAACCGCGTTTATTTGTATTTTGTGGCTGTGCGCCACAGGATATAAAGTCGTATTAGGTTTTTGTAGCCATGAGCAACAGACTTGATAGCCGTATAAACTTTTTTCTGTAGCTGCAAGGCAAAGAGTCGATAACCGCGTAAATTCGTATTTTGTGGCTGTGCGCCACAGAATAGATTGTCGTATTAGGTTTTTGTAGCTGGGAGCAACAGACTTGATAGCCGTATGAACTTTTCTCTGTAGCTGCAAGCCAACAAGTCGATAACCGCGTTAATTCGTATTTTGTGGCTGTGCGCCACAGAAAAGATTGTCGTATTAGGTTTTTGTAGCTGGGAGCAACAGATTTGATAGCCGTATGAACTGTTCTCTGTAGCTGCAAGGCAAAGAGTCGATAACCGCGTTAATTCGTATTTTGTGGCTGTGCGCCACAGAATAGTATTAGGTTTTTGTAGCTGGGAGCAACATACTTGATAGCCGTATAACCTTTTTCCTGTAGCTGCACGGCAAAGAGTCAATAACCGCGTCAATTTGTCTTTTGTGGCTGTGCGCCACAGAATATAAAGTCGAATTAGGTTTTCGTAGCTGGGAGCAACAGACTTGATAGCCGTATGAACTTTTTTCTGTAGCTGCAAAGCAAAGAGGTAATAACCGCGTTAATTTGTCTTTTGTGGCTGTGCGCCACAGAATAGATTGTCGTATCAGGTTTTTGTAGCTGGGAGCAACAGACTTGATAGCCGTATAAACTTTTCTCTGTAGCTGCAAGCCAAGAAGTCGATAACCGCGATAATTCGTATTTTGTGGATGTGCGCCACAGAATAGATTGTCGTATTAGGTTTTTGTAGCTGGGAGCAACAGATTTGATAGCCGTATGAACTGTTCTCTGTAGCTGCAAGGCAAATAGTCGATAACCGCGTTAATTCGTAATTTGTGGCTGTGCGCCACAGAATAGATAGTCGTATTAGGTTTTTGTAGCTGGGAGCAACATACTTGATAGCCGTATAACCTTTTCCCTGTAGCTGCACGGCAAAGAGTCAATAACCGCGTTAATTTGTCTTTTGTGGCTGTGCGCCACAGAATACAAAGTCGTATTAGGTTTTTGTAGCAGGGAGCAACAGACTTGATAGCCGTATGAACTTCTTTCTGTAGCTGCAAGGCGAAGAGGTAATAACCGCGTTAATTTGTCTTTTGTGGCTGTGCGCCTTAGAATAGATTGTCGTATCAGGTTTTTGTAGCTGGGAGCAACAGACTTGATAGCCGTATGAACTTTTTTCTGTAGCTGCAAGGCAAAGAGGTAATAACCGCGTAAATTCGTATTTTGTGGCTCTGCGCCACAGATTAGATTGTCGTATTAGGTTTTTGTAGCTGGGAGCAACAGATTTGATAGCCGTATGAAATGTTCTCTGTAACTGCAAGGCAAAGAGTCAATAACCGCGTTAATTTGTATTTTGTGGCTGTGCGCCACAGGATATAAAGTCGTATTAGGTTTTTGTAGCCATGAGCAACAGACTTGATAGCCGTATAAACTTTTTTCTGTAGCTGCAAGGCAAAGAGTCGATAACCGCGTAAATTCGTATTTTGTGGCTGTGCGCCACAGAATAGATTGTCGTATTAGGTTTTTGTAGCTGGGAGCAACAGACTTGATAGCCGTATAAACTTTTTTCTATAGCTGCTAGGCAAAGAGTCGATAACCGCGTTAATTCGTATTTTGTGGCTGTGCGCCACAGAATAGATTGTCGTATTAGGTTTTTGTAGCTGGGAGCAACAGATTTGATAGCTGTATGAAATGTTCTCTGTAACTGCAAGGCAAAGAGTCAATAACCGCGTTAATTTGTATTTTGTGGCTGTGCGCCACAGAATATAAAGTCGTATTATGTTTTTGTAGTTGGGAGCAACAGACTTGATAGCCGTATGATTTTTTTTGTAGCTGCAAGTCAAAATGTCAATAACCGCGTTAATTCGTTTTTGTGGCTGTGCGCCACAGAATATAAAGTCGTATTAGGTTTTTGTAGCCATGAGCAACAGACTTGATAGCCGTATAAACTTTTTTCTGTAGCTGCAAGGCAAAGAGGTAATAACCGCGTTAATTTGTCTTTTGTGGCTGTGCGCCACAGAATAGATTGTCGTATCAGGTTTTTGTAGCTGGGAGCAACAGACTTGATAGCCGTATGAACTTTTTTCTGTAGCTGCAAGGCAAAGAGGTAATAACCGCGTTAATTTGTCTTTTGTGGCTGTGCGCCACAGGATATAAAGTCGCATTAGGTTTTTGTAGCCATGAGCAACAGACTTGAAAGCCGTATAAACTTTTTTTCTGTAGCTGCAAGGCAAAGAGTCGATAACCACGTTAATTCGTATTTTGTGGCTGTGCGCCACAGATTAGATTGTCGTATTAGGTTTTTGTAGCTGGGAGCAACAGATTTGATAGCCGTATGAAATGTTCTCTGTAACTGCAAGGCAAAGAGTCAATAACCGCGTTAATTTGTATTTTGTGGCTGTGCGCCACAGGATATAAAGTCGTATTAGGTTTTTGTAGCCATGAGCAACAGACTTGATAGCCGTATAAACTTTTTTCTGTAGCTGCAAGGCAAAGAGTCGATAACCGCGTAAATTCGTATTTTGTGGCTGTGCGCCACAGAATAGATTGTCGTATTAGGTTTTTGTAGCTGGGAGCAACAGACTTGATAGCCGTATAAACTTTTTTCTGTAGCTGCTAGGCAAAGAGTCGATAACCGCGTTAATTCGTATTTTGTGGCTGTGCGCCACAGAATAGATTGTCGTATTAGGTTTTTGTAGCTGGGAGCAACAGATTTGATAGCCGTATGAAATGTTCTCTGTAACTGCAAGGCAAAGAGTCAATAACCGCGTTAATTTGTATTTTGTGGCTGTGCGCCACAGAATAGATAGTCGTATTAGGTTTTTGTAGCTGGGAGCAACATACTTGATAGCCGTATAAACTTTTTTCTGTAGCTGCACGGCAAAGAGTCAATAACCGCGTTAATTTGTCTTTTGTGGCTGTGCGCCACAGAATATAAAGTCGTATTAGGTTTTTGTAGCCATGAGCAACAGACTTGATAGCCGTATAAACTTTTTTCTGTAGCTGCAAGGCAAAGAGGTAATAACCGCGTTAATTTGTCTTTTGTGGCTGTGCGCCACAGAATAGATTGTCGTATCAGGTTTTTGTAGCTGGGAGCAACAGACTTGATAGCCGTATGAACTTTTTTCTGTAGCTGCAAGGCAAAGAGGTAATAACCGCGTTAATTTGTCTTTTGTGGCTGTGCGCCACAGGATATAAAGTCGCATTAGGTTTTTGTAGCCATGAGCAACAGACTTGAAAGCCGTATAAACTTTTTTTTCTGTAGCTGCAAGGCAAAGAGTCGATAACCACGTTAATTCGTATTTTGTGGCTGTGCGCACAGATTAGATTGTCGTATTAGGTTTTTGTAGCTGGGAGCAACAGATTTGATAGCCGTATGAAATGTTCTCTGTAACTGCAAGGCAAAGAGTCAATAACCGCGTTAATTTGTATTTTGTGGCTGTGCGCCACAGGATATAAAGTCGTATTAGGTTTTTGTAGCCATGAGCAACAGACTTGATAGCCGTATAAACTTTTTTCTGTAGCTGCAAGGCAAAGAGTCGATAACCGCGTAAATTCGTATTTTGTGGCTGTGCGCCACAGAATAGATTGTCGTATTAGGTTTTTGTAGCTGGGAGCAACAGACTTGATAGCCGTATAAACTTTTTTCTGTAGCTGCTAGGCAAAGAGTCGATAACCGCGTTAATTCGTATTTTGTGGCTGTGCGCCACAGAATAGATTGTCGTATTAGGTTTTTGTAGCTGGGAGCAACAGATTTGATAGCCGTATGAAATGTTCTCTGTAACTGCAAGGCAAAGAGTCAATAACCGCGTTAATTTGTATTTTGTGGCTGTGCGCCACAGAATAGATAGTCGTATTAGGTTTTTGTAGCTGGGAGCAACATACTTGATAGCCGTATAAACTTTTTTCTGTAGCTGCACGGCAAAGAGTCAATAACCGCGTTAATTTGTCTTTTGTGGCTGTGCGCCACAGAATATAAAGTCGTATTAGGTTTTTGTAGCCATGAGCAACAGACTTGATAGCCGTATAAACTTTTTTCTGTAGCTGCAAGGCAAAGAGGTAATAACCGCGTTAATTTGTCTTTTGTGGCTGTGCGCCACAGAATAGATTGTCGTATCAGGTTTTTGTAGCTGGGAGCAACAGACTTGATAGCCGTATGAACTTTTTTCTGTAGCTGCAAGGCAAAGAGGTAATAACCGCGTTAATTTGTCTTTTGTGGCTGTGCGCCACAGGATATAAAGTCGCATTAGGTTTTTGTAGCCATGAGCAACAGACTTGAAAGCCGTATAAACTTTTTTTTCTGTAGCTGCAAGGCAAAGAGTCGATAACCACGTTAATTCGTATTTTGTGGCTGTGCGCCACAGATTAGATTGTCGTATTAGGTTTTTGTAGCTGGGAGCAACAGATTTGATAGCCGTATAAACTTTTTTCTGTAGCTGCTAGGCAAAGAGTCGATAACCGCGTTAATTCGTATTTTGTGGCTGTGCGCCACAGAATAGATTGTCGTATTAGGTTTTTGTAGCTGGGAGCAACAGACTTGATAGCCGTATAAACTTTTTTCTGTAGCTGCTAGGCAAAGAGTCGATAACCGCGTTAATTCGTATTTTGTGGCTGTGCGCCACAGAATAGATTGTCGTATTAGGTTTTTGTAGCTGGGAGCAACAGATTTGATAGCCGTATGAAATGTTCTCTGTAACTGCAAGGCAAAGAGTCAATAACCGCGTTAATTTGTATTTTGTGGCTGTGCGCCACAGAATAGATAGTCGTATTAGGTTTTTGTAGCTGGGAGCAACATACTTGATAGCCGTATAGACTTTTTTCTGTAGCTGCACGGCAAAGAGTCAATAACCGCGTTAATTTGTCTTTTGTGGCTGTGCGCCACAGAATATAAAGTCGTATTAGGTTTTTGTAGCCATGAGCAACAGACTTGATAGCCGTATAAACTTTTTTCTGTAGCTGCAAGGCAAAGAGGTAATAACCGCGTTAATTTGTCTTTTGTGGCTGTGCGCCACAGAATAGATTGTCGTATCAGGTTTTTGTAGCTGGGAGCAACAGACTTGATAGCCGTATGAACTTTTTTCTGTAGCTGCAAGGCAAAGAGGTAATAACCGCGTTAATTTGTCTTTTGTGGCTGTGCGCCACAGGATATAAAGTCGCATTAGGTTTTTGTAGCCATGAGCAACAGACTTGAAAGCCGTATAAACTTTTTTTTTTGTAGCTGCAAGGCAAAGAGTCGATAACCACGTTAATTCGTATTTTGTGGCTGTGCGCCACAGATTAGATTGTCGTATTAGGTTTTTGTAGCTGGGAGCAACAGATTTGATAGCCGTATGAAATGTTCTCTGTAACTGCAAGGCAAAGAGTCAATAACCGCGTTAATTTGTATTTTGTGGCTGTGCGCCACAGGATATAAAGTCGTATTAGGTTTTTGTAGCCATGAGCAACAGACTTGATAGCCGTATAAACTTTTTTCTGTAGCTGCAAGGCAAAGAGTCGATAACCGCGTAAATTCGTATTTTGTGGCTGTGCGCCACAGAATAGATTGTCGTATTAGGTTTTTGTAGCTGGGAGCAACAGACTTGATAGCCGTATAAACTTTTTTCTGTAGCTGCTAGGCAAAGAGTCGATAACCGCGTTAATTCGTATTTTGTGGCTGTGCGCCACAGAATAGATTGTCGTATTAGGTTTTTGTAGCTGGGAGCAACAGATTTGATAGCCGTATGAAATGTTCTCTGTAACTGCAAGGCAAAGAGTCAATAACCGCGTTAATTTGTATTTTGTGGCTGTGCGCCACAGAATATAAAGTCGTATTATGTTTTTGTAGTTGGGAGCAACAGACTTGATAGCCGTATAAACTTTTTTCTGTAGCTGCTAGGCAAAGAGTCGATAACCGCGTTAATTCGTATTTTGTGGCTGTGCGCCACAGAATAGATTGTCGTATTAGGTTTTTGTAGCTGGGAGCAACAGACTTGATAGCCGTATAAACTTTTTTCTGTAGCTGCTAGGCAAAGAGTCGATAACCGCGTTAATTCGTATTTTGTGGCTGTGCGCCACAGAATAGATTGTCGTATTAGGTTTTTGTAGCTGGGAGCAACAGATTTGATAGCCGTATGAAATGTTCTCTGTAACTGCAAGGCAAAGAGTCAATAACCGCGTTAATTTGTATTTTGTGGCTGTGCGCCACAGAATAGATAGTCGTATTAGGTTTTTGTAGCTGGGAGCAACATACTTGATAGCCGTATAAACTTTTTTCTGTAGCTGCACGGCAAAGAGTCAATAACCGCGTTAATTTGTCTTTTGTGGCTGTGCGCCACAGAATATAAAGTCGTATTAGGTTTTTGTAGCCATGAGCAACAGACTTGATAGCCGTATAAACTTTTTTCTGTAGCTGCTAGGCAAAGAGTCGATAACCGCGTTAATTCGTATTTTGTGGCTGTGCGCCACAGAATAGATTGTCGTATTAGGTTTTTGTAGCTGGGAGCAACAGATTTGATAGCCGTATGAAATGTTCTCTGTAACTGCAAGGCAAAGAGTCAATAACCGCGTTAATTTGTATTTTGTGGCTGTGCGCCACAGAATATAAAGTCGTATTATGTTTTTGTAGTTGGGAGCAACAGACTTGATAGCCGTATGATTTTTTTTGTAGCTGCAAGTCAAAATGTCAATAACCGCGTTAATTCGTTTTTGTGGCTGTGCGCCACAGAATAGATTGTCGTATTAGTTTTTTGTAGCTGGGAGCAACAGACTTGATAGCCGTATTAACTTTTTTCTGTAGCTGCAAAGCAAACAGTCGATAACCGCGTTAATTCGTATTTTGTGGCTGTGCGCCACAGAATAGATAGTCGTATTAGGTTTTTGTAGCTGGGAGCAACATACTTGATAGCCGTATAAACTTTTTTCTGTAGCTGCACGGCAAAGAGTCAATAACCGCGTTAATTTGTC
Organism: Litoditis marina; assembly: GCA_964036275.1. Lineage (NCBI taxonomy): Eukaryota > Metazoa > Nematoda > Chromadorea > Rhabditida > Rhabditidae > Litoditis > Litoditis marina. Next base: position 20,464 of record CAXIWQ010000296.1, on the reverse strand, counting down.
TTTTGTGGCTGTGCGCCACAGAATATAAAGTCGTATTAGGTTTTTGTAGCAATGAGCAACAGACTTGATAGCCGTATAAACTTTTTTCTGTAGCTGCAAGGCAAAGAGGTAATAACCGCGTTAATTTGTCTTTTGTGGCTGTGCGCCACAGAATAGATTGTCGTATCAGGTTTTTGTAGCTGGGAGCAACAGACTTGATAGCCGTATTAACTTTTTTCTGTAGCTGCAAAGCAAACAGTCGATAACCGCGTTAATTCGTATTTTGTGGCTGTGCGCCACAGAATAGATAGTCGTATTAGGTTTTTGTAGCTGGGAGCAACATACTTGATAGCCGTATAAACTTTTTTCTGTAGCTGCACGGCAAAGAGTCAATAACCGCGTTAATTTGTCTTTTGTGGCTGTGCGCCACAGAATATAAAGTCGTATTAGGTTTTTGTAGCCATGAGCAACATACTTGATAGCCGTATAAACTTTTTTCTGTAGCTGCAAGGCAAAGAGGTAATAACCGCGTTAATTTGTCTTTTGTGGCTGTGCGCCACAGAATAGATAGTCGTATTAGGTTTTTCTAGCTGGGAGCAACATACTTGATAGCCGTATAAACTTTTTTCTGTAGCTGCACGGCGAAGAGTCAATAACCGCGTTAATTTGTCTTTTGTGGCTGTGCGCCACAGGATATAAAGTCGTATTAGGTTTTTGTAGCCATGAGCAACAGACTTGATAGCCGTATAAACTTTTTTCTGTAGCTGCAAGGCAAAGAGTCGATAACCGCGTAAATTCGTATTTTGTGGCTGTGCGCCACAGAATAGATTGTCGTATTAGGTTTTTGTAGCTGGGAGCAACAGACTTGATAGCCGTATGAACTTTTCTCTGTAGCTGCAAGCCAACAAGTCGATAACCGCGTTAATTCGTATTTTGTGGCTGTGCGCCACAGAAAAGATTGTCGTATTAGGTTTTTGTAGCTGGGAGCAACAGATTTGATAGCCGTATGAACTGTTCTCTGTAGCTGCAAGGCAAAGAGTCGATAACCGCGTTAATTCGTATTTTGTGGCTGTGCGCCACAGAATAGTATTAGGTTTTTGTAGCTGGGAGCAACATACTTGATAGCCGTATAACCTTTTTCCTGTAGCTGCACGGCAAAGAGTCAATAACCGCGTCAATTTGTCTTTTGTGGCTGTGCGCCACAGAATATAAAGTCGAATTAGGTTTTCGTAGCTGGGAGCAACAGACTTGATAGCCGTATGAACTTTTTTCTGTAGCTGCAAAGCAAAGAGGTAATAACCGCGTTAATTTGTCTTTTGTGGCTGTGCGCCACAGAATAGATTGTCGTATCAGGTTTTTGTAGCTGGGAGCAACAGACTTGATAGCCGTATAAACTTTTCTCTGTATCTGCAAGCCAAGAAGTCGATAACCGCGATAATTCGTATTTTGTGGCTGTGCGCCACAGAATAGATTGTCGTATTAGGTTTTTGTAGCTGGGAGCAACAGATTTGATAGCCGTATGAACTGTTCTCTGTAGCTGCAAGGCAAAGAGTCGATAACCGCGTTAATTCGTAATTTGTGGCTGTGCGTCACAGAATAGATAGTCGTATTAGGTTTTTGTAGCTGGGAGCAACATACTTGATAGCCGTATAACCTTTTCCCTGTAGCTGCACGGCAAAGAGTCAATAACCGCGTTAATTTGTCTTTTGTGGCTGTGCGCCACAGAATACAAAGTCGTATTAGGTTTTTGTAGCTGGGAGCAACAGACTTGATAGCCGTATGAACTTCTTTCTGTAGCTGCAAGGCAAAGAGGTAATAACCGCGTTAATTTGTCTTTTGTGGCTGTGCGCCTTAGAATAGATTGTCGTATCAGGTTTTTGTAGCTGGGAGCAACAGACTTGATAGCCGTATGAACTTTTTTCTGTAGCTGCAAGGCAAAGAGGTAATAACCGCGTAAATTCGTATTTTGTGGCTGTGCGCCACAGATTAGATTGTCGTATTAGGTTTTTGTAGCTGGGAGCAACAGATTTGATAGCCGTATGAACTTTTTTCTGTAGCTGCAAAGCAAAGAGGTAATAACCGCGTTAATTTGTCTTTTGTGGCTGTGCGCCACAGAATAGATTGTCGTATCAGGTTTTTGTAGCTGGGAGCAACAGACTTGATAGCCGTATAAACTTTTCTCTGTAGCTGCAAGCCAAGAAGTCGATAACCGCGATAATTCGTATTTTGTGGCTGTGCGCCACAGAATAGATTGTCGTATTAGGTTTTTGTAGCTGGGAGCAACAGATTTGATAGCCGTATGAACTGTTCTCTGTAGCTGCAAGGCAAAGAGTCGATAACCGCGTTAATTCGTAATTTGTGGCTGTGCGTCACAGAATAGATAGTCGTATTAGGTTTTTGTAGCTGGGAGCAACATACTTGATAGCCGTATAACCTTTTCCCTGTAGCTGCACGGCAAAGAGTCAATAACCGCGTTAATTTGTCTTTTGTGGCTGTGCGCCACAGAATACAAAGTCGTATTAGGTTTTTGTAGCTGGGAGCAACAGACTTGATAGCCGTATGAACTTCTTTCTGTAGCTGCAAGGCAAAGAGGTAATAACCGCGTTAATTTGTCTTTTGTGGCTGTGCGCCTTAGAATAGATTGTCGTATCAGGTTTTTGTAGCTGGGAGCAACAGACTTGATAGCCGTATGAACTTTTTTCTGTAGCTGCAAGGCAAAGAGGTAATAACCGCGTAAATTCGTATTTTGTGGCTGTGCGCCACAGATTAGATTGTCGTATTAGGTTTTTGTAGCTGGGAGCAACAGATTTGATAGCCGTATGAAATGTTCTCTGTAACTGCAAGGCAAAGAGTCAATAACCGCGTTAATTTGTATTTTGTGGCTGTGCGCCACAGGATATAAAGTCGTATTAGGTTTTTGTAGCCATGAGCCACAGACTTGATAGTGGTATAAACTTTTTTCTGTGGCTGCAGGGCAAAGAGTCGATAACCGCGTAAATTCGTATTTTGTGGCTGTGCGCCACAGAATAGATTGTCGTATTAGGTTTTTGTAGCTGGGAGCAACAGACTTGATAGCCGTATAAACTTTTTTCTGTAGCTGCTAGGCAAAGAGTCGATAACCGCGTTAATTCGTATTTTGTGGCTGTGCGCCACAGAATAGAATGTCGTATTAGGTTTTTGTAGCTGGGAGCAACAGACTTGATAGCCGTATAAACTTTTTTCTGTAGCTGCTAGGCAAAGAGTCGATAACCGCGTTAATTCGTATTTTGTGGCTGTGCGCCACAGAATAGATTGTCGTATTAGGTTTTTGTAGCTGGGAGCAACAGACTTGATAGCCGTATAAACTTTTTTCTGTAGCTGCTAGGCAAAGAGTCGATAACCGCGTAAATTCGTATTTTGTGGCTGTGCGCCACAGAATAGATTGTCGTATTAGGTTTTTGTAGCTGGGAGCAACAGACTTGATAGCCGTATGAACTTTTCTCTGTAGCTGCAAGCCAACAAGTCGATAACCGCGTTAATTCGTATTTTGTGGCTGTGCGCCACAGAAAAGATTGTCGTATTAGGTTTTTGTAGCTGGGAGCAACAGATTTGATAGCCGTATGAACTGTTCTCTGTAGCTGCAAGGCAAAGAGTCGATAACCGCGTTAATTCGTATTTTGTGGCTGTGCGCCACAGAATAGTATTAGGTTTTTGTAGCTGGGAGCAACATACTTGATAGCCGTATAACCTTTTTCCTGTAGCTGCACGGCAAAGAGTCAATAACCGCGTCAATTTGTCTTTTGTGGCTGTGCGCCACAGAATATAAAGTCGAATTAGGTTTTCGTAGCTGGGAGCAACAGACTTGATAGCCGTATGAACTTTTTTCTGTAGCTGCAAAGCAAAGAGGTAATAACCGCGTTAATTTGTCTTTTGTGGCTGTGCGCCACAGAATAGATTGTCGTATCAGGTTTTTGTAGCTGGGAGCAACAGACTTGATAGCCGTATAAACTTTTCTCTGTAGCTGCAAGCCAAGAAGTCGATAACCGCGATAATTCGTATTTTGTGGCTGTGCGCCACAGAATAGATTGTCGTATTAGGTTTTTGTAGCTGGGAGCAACAGATTTGATAGCCGTATGAACTGTTCTCTGTAGCTGCAAGGCAAAGAGTCGATAACCGCGTTAATTCGTAATTTGTGGCTGTGCGTCACAGAATAGATAGTCGTATTAGGTTTTTGTAGCTGGGAGCAACATACTTGATAGCCGTATAACCTTTTCCCTGTAGCTGCACGGCAAAGAGTCAATAACCGCGTTAATTTGTCTTTTGTGGCTGTGCGCCACAGAATACAAAGTCGTATTAGGTTTTTGTAGCTGGGAGCAACAGACTTGATAGCCGTATGAACTTCTTTCTGTAGCTGCAAGGCAAAGAGGTAATAACCGCGTTAATTTGTCTTTTGTGGCTGTGCGCCTTAGAATAGATTGTCGTATCAGGTTTTTGTAGCTGGGAGCAACAGACTTGATAGCCGTATGAACTTTTTTCTGTAGCTGCAAGGCAAAGAGGTAATAACCGCGTAAATTCGTATTTTGTGGCTGTGCGCCACAGATTAGATTGTCGTATTAGGTTTTTGTAGCTGGGAGCAACAGATTTGATAGCCGTATGAACTTTTTTCTGTAGCTGCAAAGCAAAGAGGTAATAACCGCGTTAATTTGTCTTTTGTGGCTGTGCGCCACAGAATAGATTGTCGTATCAGGTTTTTGTAGCTGGGAGCAACAGACTTGATAGCCGTATAAACTTTTCTCTGTAGCTGCAAGCCAAGAAGTCGATAACCGCGATAATTCGTATTTTGTGGCTGTGCGCCACAGAATAGATTGTCGTATTAGGTTTTTGTAGCTGGGAGCAACAGATTTGATAGCCGTATGAACTGTTCTCTGTAGCTGCAAGGCAAAGAGTCGATAACCGCGTTAATTCGTAATTTGTGGCTGTGCGTCACAGAATAGATAGTCGTATTAGGTTTTTGTAGCTGGGAGCAACATACTTGATAGCCGTATAACCTTTTCCCTGTAGCTGCACGGCAAAGAGTCAATAACCGCGTTAATTTGTCTTTTGTGGCTGTGCGCCACAGAATACAAAGTCGTATTAGGTTTTTGTAGCTGGGAGCAACAGACTTGATAGCCGTATGAACTTCTTTCTGTAGCTGCAAGGCAAAGAGGTAATAACCGCGTTAATTTGTCTTTTGTGGCTGTGCGCCTTAGAATAGATTGTCGTATCAGGTTTTTGTAGCTGGGAGCAACAGACTTGATAGCCGTATGAACTTTTTTCTGTAGCTGCAAGGCAAAGAGGTAATACCGCGTAAATTCGTATTTTGTGGCTGTGCGCCACAGATTAGATTGTCGTATTAGGTTTTTGTAGCTGGGAGCAACAGATTTGATAGCCGTATGAAATGTTCTCTGTAACTGCAAGGCAAAGAGTCAATAACCGCGTTAATTTGTATTTTGTGGCTGTGCGCCACAGGATATAAAGTCGTATTAGGTTGTTGTAGCCATGAGCCACAGACTTGATAGTGGTATAAACTTTTTTCTGTGGCTGCAGGGCAAAGAGTCGATAACCGCGTAAATTCGTATTTTGTGGCTGTGCGCCACAGAATAGATTGTCGTATTAGGTTTTTGTAGCTGGGAGCAACAGACTTGATAGCCGTATAAACTTTTTTCTGTAGCTGCTAGGCAAAGAGTCGATAACCGCGTTAATTCGTATTTTGTGGCTGTGCGCCACAGAATAGAATGTCGTATTAGGTTTTTGTAGCTGGGAGCAACAGACTTGATAGCCGTATAAACTTTTTTCTGTAGCTGCTAGGCAAAGAGTCGATAACCGCGTTAATTCGTATTTTGTGGCTGTGCGCCACAGAATAGATTGTCGTATTAGGTTTTTGTAGCTGGGAGCAACAGACTTGATAGCCGTATAAACTTTTTTCTGTAGCTGCTAGGCAAAGAGTCGATAACCGCGTTAATTCGTATTTTGTGGCTGTGCGCCACAGATTAGATTGTCGTATTAGGTTTTTGTAGCTGGGAGCAACAGATTTGATAGCCGTATAAACTTTTTTCTGTAGCTGCTAGGCAAAGAGTCGATAACCGCGTTAATTCGTATTTTGTGGCTGTGCGCCACAGAATAGATTGTCGTATTAGGTTTTTGTAGCTGGGAGCAACAGACTTGATAGCCGTATAAACTTTTTTCTGTAGCTGCTAGGCAAAGAGTCGATAACCGCGTTAATTCGTATTTTGTGGCTGTGCGCCACAGAATAGATTGTCGTATTAGGTTTTTGTAGCTGGGAGCAACAGATTTGATAGCCGTATGAAATGTTCTCTGTAACTGCAAGGCAAAGAGTCAATAACCGCGTTAATTTGTATTTTGTGGCTGTGCGCCACAGAATAGATAGTCGTATTAGGTTTTTGTAGCTGGGAGCAACATACTTGATAGCCGTATAAACTTTTTTCTGTAGCTGCACGGCAAAGAGTCAATAACCGCGTTAATTTGTCTTTTGTGGCTGTGCGCCACAGAATATAAAGTCGTATTAGGTTTTTGTAGCCATGAGCAACAGACTTGATAGCCGTATAAACTTTTTTCTGTAGCTGCAAGGCAAAGAGGTAATAACCGCGTTAATTTGTCTTTTGTGGCTGTGCGCCACAGAATAGATTGTCGTATCAGGTTTTTGTAGCTGGGAGCAACAGACTTGATAGCCGTATGAACTTTTTTCTGTAGCTGCAAGGCAAAGAGGTAATAACCGCGTTAATTTGTCTTTTGTGGCTGTGCGCCACAGGATATAAAGTCGTATCAGGTTTTTGTAGCCATGAGCAACAGACTTGAAAGCCGTATAAACTTTTTTTTTTGTAGCTGCAAGGCAAAGAGTCGATAACCACGTTAATTCGTATTTTGTGGCTGTGCGCCACAGATTAGATTGTCGTATTAGGTTTTTGTAGCTGGGAGCAACAGATTTGATAGCCGTATGAACTTTTTTCTGTAGCTGCAAAGCAAAGAGGTAATAACCGCGTTAATTTGTCTTTTGTGGCTGTGCGCCACAGAATAGATTGTCGTATCAGGTTTTGTAGCTGGGAGCAACAGACTTGATAGCCGTATAAACTTTTCTCTGTAGCTGCAAGCCAAGAAGTCGATAACCGCGATAATTCGTATTTTGTGGCTGTGCGCCACAGAATAGATTGTCGTATTAGGTTTTTGTAGCTGGGAGCAACAGATTTGATAGCCGTATGAACTGTTCTCTGTAGCTGCAAGGCAAAGAGTCGATAACCGCGTTAATTCGTAATTTGTGGCTGTGCGTCACAGAATAGATAGTCGTATTAGGTTTTTGTAGCTGGGAGCAACATACTTGATAGCCGTATAACCTTTTCCCTGTAGCTGCACGGCAAAGAGTCAATAACCGCGTTAATTTGTCTTTTGTGGCTGTGCGCCACAGAATACAAAGTCGTATTAGGTTTTTGTAGCTGGGAGCAACAGACTTGATAGCCGTATGAACTTCTTTCTGTAGCTGCAAGGCAAAGAGGTAATAACCGCGTTAATTTGTCTTTTGTGGCTGTGCGCCTTAGAATAGATTGTCGTATCAGGTTTTTGTAGCTGGGAGCAACAGACTTGATAGCCGTATGAACTTTTTTCTGTAGCTGCAAGGCAAAGAGGTAATAACCGCGTAAATTCGTATTTTGTGGCTGTGCGCCACAGATTAGATTGTCGTATTAGGTTTTTGTAGCTGGGAGCAACAGATTTGATAGCCGTATGAAATGTTCTCTGTAACTGCAAGGCAAAGAGTCAATAACCGCGTTAATTTGTATTTTGTGGCTGTGCGCCACAGGATATAAAGTCGTATTAGGTTTTTGTAGCCATGAGCCACAGACTTGATAGTGGTATAAACTTTTTTCTGTGGCTGCAGGGCAAAGAGTCGATAACCGCGTAAATTCGTATTTTGTGGCTGTGCGCCACAGAATAGATTGTCGTATTAGGTTTTTGTAGCTGGGAGCAACAGACTTGATAGCCGTATAAACTTTTTTCTGTAGCTGCTAGGCAAAGAGTCGATAACCGCGTTAATTCGTATTTTGTGGCTGTGCGCCACAGAATAGAATGTCGTATTAGGTTTTTGTAGCTGGGAGCAACAGACTTGATAGCCGTATAAACTTTTTTCTGTAGCTGCTAGGCAAAGAGTCGATAACCGCGTTAATTCGTATTTTGTGGCTGTGCGCCACAGAATAGATTGTCGTATTAGGTTTTTGTAGCTGGGAGCAACAGACTTGATAGCCGTATAAACTTTTTTCTGTAGCTGCTAGGCAAAGAGTCGATAACCGCGTTAATTCGTATTTTCACAGATTAGATTGTCGTATTAGGTTTTTGTAGCTGGGAGCAACAGATTTGATAGCCGTATAAACTTTTTTCTGTAGCTGCTAGGCAAAGAGTCGATAACCGCGTTAATTCGTATTTTGTGGCTGTGCGCCACAGAATAGATTGTCGTATTAGGTTTTTGTAGCTGGGAGCAACAGACTTGATAGCCGTATAAACTTTTTTCTGTAGCTGCTAGGCAAAGAGTCGATAACCGCGTTAATTCGTATTTTGTGGCTGTGCGCCACAGAATAGATTGTCGTATTAGGTTTTTGTAGCTGGGAGCAACAGATTTGATAGCCGTATGAAATGTTCTCTGTAACTGCAAGGCAAAGAGTCAATAACCGCGTTAATTTGTATTTTGTGGCTGTGCGCCACAGAATAGATAGTCGTATTAGGTTTTTGTAGCTGGGAGCAACATACTTGATAGCCGTATAAACTTTTTTCTGTAGCTGCACGGCAAAGAGTCAATAACCGCGTTAATTTGTCTTTTGTGGCTGTGCGCCACAGAATATAAAGTCGTATTAGGTTTTTGTAGCCATGAGCAACAGACTTGATAGCCGTATAAACTTTTTTCTGTAGCTGCAAGGCAAAGAGGTAATAACCGCGTTAATTTGTCTTTTGTGGCTGTGCGCCACAGAATAGATTGTCGTATCAGGTTTTTGTAGCTGGGAGCAACAGACTTGATAGCCGTATGAACTTTTTTCTGTAGCTGCAAGGCAAAGAGGTAATAACCGCGTTAATTTGTCTTTTGTGGCTGTGCGCCACAGGATATAAAGTCGCATTAGGTTTTTGTAGCCATGAGCAACAGACTTGAAAGCCGTATAAACTTTTTTTTTTGTAGCTGCAAGGCAAAGAGTCGATAACCACGTTAATTCGTATTTTGTGGCTGTGCGCCACAGATTAGATTGTCGTATTAGGTTTTTGTAGCTGGGAGCAACAGATTTGATAGCCGTATGAAATGTTCTCTGTAACTGCAAGGCAAAGAGTCAATAACCGCGTTAATTTGTATTTTGTGGCTGTGCGCCACAGGATATAAAGTCGTATTAGGTTTTTGTAGCCATGAGCAACAGACTTGATAGCCGTATAAACTTTTTTCTGTAGCTGCAAGGCAAAGAGTCGATAACCGCGTAAATTCGTATTTTGTGGCTGTGCGCCACAGAATAGATTGTCGTATTAGGTTTTTGTAGCTGGGAGCAACAGACTTGATAGCCGTATAAACTTTTTTCTGTAGCTGCTAGGCAAAGAGTCGATAACCGCGTTAATTCGTATTTTGTGGCTGTGCGCCACAGAATAGATTGTCGTATTAGGTTTTTGTAGCTGGGAGCAACAGATTTGATAGCCGTATGAAATGTTCTCTGTAACTGCAAGGCAAAGAGTCAATAACCGCGTTAATTTGTATTTTGTGGCTGTGCGCCACAGAATATAAAGTCGTATTATGTTTTTGTAGTTGGGAGCAACAGACTTGATAGCCGTATAAACTTTTTTCTGTAGCTGCTAGGCAAAGAGTCGATAACCGCGTTAATTCGTATTTTGTGGCTGTGCGCCACAGAATAGATTGTCGTATTAGGTTTTTGTAGCTGGGAGCAACAGACTTGATAGCCGTATAAACTTTTTTCTGTAGCTGCTAGGCAAAGAGTCGATAACCGCGTTAATTCGTATTTTGTGGCTGTGCGCCACAGAATAGATTGTCGTATTAGGTTTTTGTAGCTGGGAGCAACAGATTTGATAGCCGTATGAAATGTTCTCTGTAACTGCAAGGCAAAGAGTCAATAACCGCGTTAATTTGTATTTTGTGGCTGTGCGCCACAGAATAGATAGTCGTATTAGGTTTTTGTAGCTGGGAGCAACATACTTGATAGCCGTATAAACTTTTTTCTGTAGCTGCACGGCAAAGAGTCAATAACCGCGTTAATTTGTCTTTTGTGGCTGTGCGCCACAGAATATAAAGTCGTATTAGGTTTTTGTAGCCATGAGCAACAGACTTGATAGCCGTATAAACTTTTTTCTGTAGCTGCAAGGCAAAGAGGTAATAACCGCGTTAATTTGTCTTTTGTGGCTGTGCGCCACAGAATAGATTGTCGTATCAGGTTTTTGTAGCTGGGAGCAACAGACTTGATAGCCGTATGAACTTTTTTCTGTAGCTGCAAGGCAAAGAGGTAATAACCGCGTTAATTTGTCTTTTGTGGCTGTGCGCCACAGGATATAAAGTCGCATTAGGTTTTTGTAGCCATGAGCAACAGACTTGAAAGCCGTATAAACTTTTTTTTTTGTAGCTGCAAGGCAAAGAGTCGATAACCACGTTAATTCGTATTTTGTGGCTGTGCGCCACAGATTAGATTGTCGTATTAGGTTTTTGTAGCTGGGAGCAACAGATTTGATAGCCGTATGAAATGTTCTCTGTAACTGCAAGGCAAAGAGTCAATAACCGCGTTAATTTGTATTTTGTGGCTGTGCGCCACAGGATATAAAGTCGTATTAGGTTTTTGTAGCCATGAGCAACAGACTTGATAGCCGTATAAACTTTTTTCTGTAGCTGCAAGGCAAAGAGTCGATAACCGCGTAAATTCGTATTTTGTGGCTGTGCGCCACAGAATAGATTGTCGTATTAGGTTTTTGTAGCTGGGAGCAACAGACTTGATAGCCGTATAAACTTTTTTCTGTAGCTGCTAGGCAAAGAGTCGATAACCGCGTTAATTCGTATTTTGTGGCTGTGCGCCACAGAATAGATTGTCGTATTAGGTTTTTGTAGCTGGGAGCAACAGATTTGATAGCCGTATGAAATGTTCTCTGTAACTGCAAGGCAAAGAGTCAATAACCGCGTTAATTTGTATTTTGTGGCTGTGCGCCACAGAATATAAAGTCGTATTATGTTTTTGTAGTTGGGAGCAACAGACTTGATAGCCGTATGATTTTTTTTGTAGCTGCAAGTCAAAATGTCAATAACCGCGTTAATTCGTTTTTGTGGCTGTGCGCCACAGAATAGATTGTCGTATTAGTTTTTTGTAGCTGGGAGCAACAGACTTGATAGCCGTATTAACTTTTTTCTGTAGCTGCAAAGCAAACAGTCGATAACCGCGTTAATTCGTATTTTGTGGCTGTGCGCCACAGAATAGATAGTCGTATTAGGTTTTTGTAGCTGGGAGCAACATACTTGATAGCCGTATAAACTTTTTTCTGTAGCTGCACGGCAAAGAGTCAATAACCGCGTTAATTTGTCTTTTGTGGCTGTGCGCCACAGAATATAAAGTCGTATTAGGTTTTTGTAGCAATGAGCAACAGACTTGATAGCCGTATAAACTTTTTTCTGTAGCTGCAAGGCAAAGAGGTAATAACCGCGTTAATTTGTCTTTTGTGGCTGTGCGCCACAGAATAGATTGTCGTATCAGGTTTTTGTAGCTGGGAGCAACAGACTTGATAGCCGTATTAACTTTTTTCTGTAGCTGCAAAGCAAACAGTCGATAACCGCGTTAATTCGTATTTTGTGGCTGTGCGCCACAGAATAGATAGTCGTATTAGGTTTTTGTAGCTGGGAGCAACATACTTGATAGCCGTATAAACTTTTTTCTGTAGCTGCACGGCAAAGAGTCAATAACCGCGTTAATTTGTCTTTTGTGGCTGTGCGCCACAGAATATAAAGTCGTATTAGGTTTTTGTAGCCATGAGCAACAGACTTGATAGCCGTATAAACTTTTTTCTGTAGCTGCAAGGCAAAGAGTCGATAACCGCGTAAATTCGTATTTTGTGGCTGTGCGCCACAGAATAGATTGTCGTATTAGGTTTTTGTAGCTGGGAGCAACAGACTTGATAGCCGTATAAACTTTTTTCTGTAGCTGCTAGGCAAAGAGTCGATAACCGCGTTAATTCGTATTTTGTGGCTGTGCGCCACAGAATAGATTGTCGTATTAGGTTTTTGTAGCTGGGAGCAACAGATTTGATAGCCGTATGAAATGTTCTCTGTAACTGCAAGGCAAAGAGTCAATAACCGCGTTAATTTGTATTTTGTGGCTGTGCGCCACAGAATATAAAGTCGTATTATGTTTTTGTAGTTGGGAGCAACAGACTTGATAGCCGTATAAACTTTTTTCTGTAGCTGCTAGGCAAAGAGTCGATAACCGCGTTAATTCGTATTTTGTGGCTGTGCGCCACAGAATAGATTGTCGTATTAGGTTTTTGTAGCTGGGAGCAACAGACTTGATAGCCGTATAAACTTTTTTCTGTAGCTGCTAGGCAAAGAGTCGATAACCGCGTTAATTCGTATTTTGTGGCTGTGCGCCACAGAATAGATTGTCGTATTAGGTTTTTGTAGCTGGGAGCAACAGATTTGATAGCCGTATGAAATGTTCTCTGTAACTGCAAGGCAAAGAGTCAATAACCGCGTTAATTTGTATTTTGTGGCTGTGCGCCACAGAATAGATAGTCGTATTAGGTTTTTGTAGCTGGGAGCAACATACTTGATAGCCGTATAAACTTTTTTCTGTAGCTGCACGGCAAAGAGTCAATAACCGCGTTAATTTGTCTTTTGTGGCTGTGCGCCACAGAATATAAAGTCGTATTAGGTTTTTGTAGCCATGAGCAACAGACTTGATAGCCGTATAAACTTTTTTCTGTAGCTGCAAGGCAAAGAGGTAATAACCGCGTTAATTTGTCTTTTGTGGCTGTGCGCCACAGAATAGATTGTCGTATCAGGTTTTTGTAGCTGGGAGCAACAGACTTGATAGCCGTATGAACTTTTTTCTGTAGCTGCAAGGCAAAGAGGTAATAACCGCGTTAATTTGTCTTTTGTGGCTGTGCGCCACAGGATATAAAGTCGCATTAGGTTTTTGTAGCCATGAGCAACAGACTTGAAAGCCGTATAAACTTTTTTTTTTGTAGCTGCAAGGCAAAGAGTCGATAACCACGTTAATTCGTATTTTGTGGCTGTGCGCCACAGATTAGATTGTCGTATTAGGTTTTTGTAGCTGGGAGCAACAGATTTGATAGCCGTATGAAATGTTCTCTGTAACTGCAAGGCAAAGAGTCAATAACCGCGTTAATTTGTATTTTGTGGCTGTGCGCCACAGGATATAAAGTCGTATTAGGTTTTTGTAGCCATGAGCAACAGACTTGATAGCCGTATAAACTTTTTTCTGTAGCTGCAAGGCAAAGAGTCGATAACCGCGTAAATTCGTATTTTGTGGCTGTGCGCCACAGAATAGATTGTCGTATTAGGTTTTTGTAGCTGGGAGCAACAGACTTGATAGCCGTATAAACTTTTTTCTGTAGCTGCTAGGCAAAGAGTCGATAACCGCGTTAATTCGTATTTTGTGGCTGTGCGCCACAGAATAGATTGTCGTATTAGGTTTTTGTAGCTGGGAGCAACAGATTTGATAGCCGTATGAAATGTTCTCTGTAACTGCAAGGCAAAGAGTCAATAACCGCGTTAATTTGTATTTTGTGGCTGTGCGCCACAGAATATAAAGTCGTATTATGTTTTTGTAGTTGGGAGCAACAGACTTGATAGCCGTATGATTTTTTTTGTAGCTGCAAGTCAAAATGTCAATAACCGCGTTAATTCGTTTTGTGGCTGTGCGCCACAGAATAGATTGTCGTATTAGTTTTTTGTAGCTGGGAGCAACAGACTTGATAGCCGTATTAACTTTTTTCTGTAGCTGCAAAGCAAACAGTCGATAACCGCGTTAATTCGTATTTTGTGGCTGTGCGCCACAGAATAGATAGTCGTATTAGGTTTTTGTAGCTGGGAGCAACATACTTGATAGCCGTATAAACTTTTTTCTGTAGCTGCACGGCAAAGAGTCAATAACCGCGTTAATTTGTCTTTTGTGGCTGTGCGCCACAGAATATAAAGTCGTATTAGGTTTTTGTAGCAATGAGCAACAGACTTGATAGCCGTATAAACTTTTTTCTGTAGCTGCAAGGCAAAGAGGTAATAACCGCGTTAATTTGTCTTTTGTGGCTGTGCGCCACAGAATAGATTGTCGTATCAGGTTTTTGTAGCTGGGAGCAACAGACTTGATAGCCGTATTAACTTTTTTCTGTAGCTGCAAAGCAAACAGTCGATAACCGCGTTAATTCGTATTTTGTGGCTGTGCGCCACAGAATAGATAGTCGTATTAGGTTTTTGTAGCTGGGAGCAACATACTTGATAGCCGTATAAACTTTTTTCTGTAGCTGCACGGCAAAGAGTCAATAACCGCGTTAATTTGTCTTTTGTGGCTGTGCGCCACAGAATATAAAGTCGTATTAGGTTTTTGTAGCCATGAGCAACATACTTGATAGCCGTATAAACTTTTTTCTGTAGCTGCAAGGCAAAGAGGTAATAACCGCGTTAATTTGTCTTTTGTGGCTGTGCGCCACAGAATAGATAGTCGTATTAGGTTTTTGTAGCTGGGAGCAACATACTTGATAGCCGTATAAACTTTTTTCTGTAGCTGCACGGCGAAGAGTCAATAACCGCGTTAATTTGTCTTTTGTGGCTGTGCGCCACAGGATATAAAGTCGTATTAGGTTTTTGTAGCCATGAGCAACAGACTTGATAGCCGTATAAACTTTTTTCTGTAGCTGCAAGGCAAAGAGTCGATAACCGCGTAAATTCGTATTTTGTGGCTGTGCGCCACAGAATAGATTGTCGTATTAGGTTTTTGTAGCTGGGAGCAACAGACTTGATAGCCGTATGAACTTTTCTCTGTAGCTGCAAGCCAACAAGTCGATAACCGCGTTAATTCGTATTTTGTGGCTGTGCGCCACAGAAAAGATTGTCGTATTAGGTTTTTGTAGCTGGGAGCAACAGATCTGATAGCCGTATGAACTGTTCTCTGTAGCTGCAAGGCAAAGAGTCGATAACCGCGTTAATTCGTATTTTGTGGCTGTGCGCCACAGAATAGTATTAGGTTTTTGTAGCTGGGAGCAACATACTTGATAGCCGTATAACCTTTTTCCTGTAGCTGCACGGCAAAGAGTCAATAACCGCGTCAATTTGTCTTTTGTGGCTGTGCGCCACAGAATATAAAGTCGAATTAGGTTTTCGTAGCTGGGAGCAACAGACTTGATAGCCGTATGAACTTTTTTCTGTAGCTGCAAAGCAAAGAGGTAATAACCGCGTTAATTTGTCTTTTGTGGCTGTGCGCCACAGAATAGATTGTCGTATCAGGTTTTTGTAGCTGGGAGCAACAGACTTGATAGCCGTATAAACTTTTCTCTGTAGCTGCAAGCCAAGAAGTCGATAACCGCGATAATTCGTATTTTGTGGCTGTGCGCCACAGAATAGATTGTCGTATTAGGTTTTTGTAGCTGGGAGCAACAGATTTGATAGCCGTATGAACTGTTCTCTGTAGCTGCAAGGCAAAGAGTCGATAACCGCGTTAATTCGTAATTTGTGGCTGTGCGTCACAGAATAGATAGTCGTATTAGGTTTTTGTAGCTGGGAGCAACATACTTGATAGCCGTATAACCTTTTCCCTGTAGCTGCACGGCAAAGAGTCAATAACCGCGTTAATTTGTCTTTTGTGGCTGTGCGCCACAGAATACAAAGTCGTATTAGGTTTTTGTAGCTGGGAGCAACAGACTTGATAGCCGTATGAACTTCTTTCTGTAGCTGCAAGGCAAAGAGGTAATAACCGCGTTAATTTGTCTTTTGTGGCTGTGCGCCTTAGAATAGATTGTCGTATCAGGTTTTTGTAGCTGGGAGCAACAGACTTGATAGCCGTATGAACTTTTTTCTGTAGCTGCAAGGCAAAGAGGTAATAACCGCGTAAATTCGTATTTTGTGGCTGTGCGCCACAGATTAGATTGTCGTATTAGGTTTTTGTAGCTGGGAGCAACAGATTTGATAGCCGTATGAACTTTTTTCTGTAGCTGCAAAGCAAAGAGGTAATAACCGCGTTAATTTGTCTTTTGTGGCTGTGCGCCACAGAATAGATTGTCGTATCAGGTTTTTGTAGCTGGGAGCAACAGACTTGATAGCCGTATAAACTTTTCTCTGTAGCTGCAAGCCAAGAAGTCGATAACCGCGATAATTCGTATTTTGTGGCTGTGCGCCACAGAATAGATTGTCGTATTAGGTTTTTGTAGCTGGGAGCAACAGATTTGATAGCCGTATGAACTGTTCTCTGTAGCTGCAAGGCAAAGAGTCGATAACCGCGTTAATTCGTAATTTGTGGCTGTGCGTCACAGAATAGATAGTCGTATTAGGTTTTTGTAGCTGGGAGCAACATACTTGATAGCCGTATAACCTTTTCCCTGTAGCTGCACGGCAAAGAGTCAATAACCGCGTTAATTTGTCTTTTGTGGCTGTGCGCCACAGAATACAAAGTCGTATTAGGTTTTTGTAGCTGGGAGCAACAGACTTGATAGCCGTATGAACTTCTTTCTGTAGCTGCAAGGCAAAGAGGTAATAACCGCGTTATTTGGTCTTTTGTGGCTGTGCGCCTTAGAATAGATTGTCGTATCAGGTTTTTGTAGCTGGGAGCAACAGACTTGATAGCCGTATGAACTTTTTTCTGTAGCTGCAAGGCAAAGAGGTAATAACCGCGTAAATTCGTATTTTGTGGCTGTGCGCCACAGATTAGATTGTCGTATTAGGTTTTTGTAGCTGGGAGCAACAGATTTGATAGCCGTATGAAATGTTCTCTGTAACTGCAAGGCAAAGAGTCAATAACCGCGTTAATTTGTATTTTGTGGCTGTGCGCCACAGGATATAAAGTCGTATTAGGTTTTTGTAGCCATGAGCCACAGACTTGATAGTGGTATAAACTTTTTTCTGTGGCTGCAGGGCAAAGAGTCGATAACCGCGTAAATTCGTATTTTGTGGCTGTGCGCCACAGAATAGATTGTCGTATTAGGTTTTTGTAGCTGGGAGCAACAGACTTGATAGCCGTATAAACTTTTTTCTGTAGCTGCTAGGCAAAGAGTCGATAACCGCGTTAATTCGTATTTTGTGGCTGTGCGCCACAGAATAGAATGTCGTATTAGGTTTTTGTAGTTGGGAGCAACATATTTGATAGCTGTATGAAATGTTCTCTGTAACTGCAAGGCAAAGAGTCAATAACCGCGTTAATTTGTATTTTGTGGCTGTGCGCCACAGAATATAAAGTCGTATTATGTTTTTGTAGTTGGGAGCAACAGACTTGATAGCCGTATGATTTTTTTTGTAGCTGCAAGTCAAAATGTCAATAACCGCGTTAATTCGTTTTTGTGGCTGTGCGCCACAGAATATAAAGTCGTATTAGGTTTTTGTAGCCATGAGCAACAGACTTGATAGCCGTATAAACTTTTTTCTGTAGCTGCAAGGCAAAGAGGTAATAACCGCGTTAATTTGTCTTTTGTGGCTGTGCGCCACAGAATAGATTGTCGTATCAGGTTTTTGTAGCTGGGAGCAACAGACTTGATAGCCGTATGAACTTTTTTCTGTAGCTGCAAGGCAAAGAGGTAATAACCGCGTTAATTTGTCTTTTGTGGCTGTGCGCCACAGGATATAAAGTCGCATTAGGTTTTTGTAGCCATGAGCAACAGACTTGAAAGCCGTATAAACTTTTTTTTTCTGTAGCTGCAAGGCAAAGAGTCGATAACCACGTTAATTCGTATTTTGTGGCTGTGCGCCACAGATTAGATTGTCGTATTAGGTTTTTGTAGCTGGGAGCAACAGATTTGATAGCCGTATGAAATGTTCTATGTAACTGCAAGGCAAAGAGTCAATAACCGCGTTAATTTGTATTTTGTGGCTGTGCGCCACAGGATATAAAGTCGTATTAGGTTTTTGTAGCCATGAGCAACAGACTTGATAGCCGTATAAACTTTTTTCTGTAGCTGCAAGGCAAAGAGTCGATAACCGCGTAAATTCGTATTTTGTGGCTGTGCGCCACAGAATAGATTGTCGTATTAGGTTTTTGTAGCTGGGAGCAACAGACTTGATAGCCGTATAAACTTTTTTCTGTAGCTGCTAGGCAAAGAGTCGATAACCGCGTTAATTCGTATTTTGTGGCTGTGCGCCACAGAATAGATTGTCGTATTAGGTTTTTGTAGCTGGGAGCAACAGATTTGATAGCCGTATGAAATGTTCTCTGTAACTGCAAGGCAAAGAGTCAATAACCGCGTTAATTTGTATTTTGTGGCTGTGCGCCACAGAATAGATAGTCGTATTAGGTTTTTGTAGCTGGGAGCAACATACTTGATAGCCGTATAAACTTTTTTCTGTAGCTGCACGGCAAAGAGTCAATAACCGCGTTAATTTGTCTTTTGTGGCTGTGCGCCACAGAATATAAAGTCGTATTAGGTTTTTGTAGCCATGAGCAACAGACTTGATAGCCGTATAAACTTTTTTCTGTAGCTGCAAGGCAAAGAGGTAATAACCGCGTTAATTTGTCTTTTGTGGCTGTGCGCCACAGAATAGTAAGTCGTATTAGGTTTTTGTAGCTGGGAGCAACAGACTTGATAGCCGTATAAACTTTTTTCTATAGCTGCAAGCCAAAGAGTCGATAACCGCGTAAATTCGTATTTGGTGGCTGTGCGCCACAGAATAGATTGTCGTATTAGGTTTTTGTAGCTGGGAGCAACAGATTTGATAGCCGTATAAACTTTTTTCTGTAGCTGCTAGGCAAAGAGTCGATAACCGCGTTAATTCGTATTTTGTGGCTGTGCGCCACAGAATAGATTGTCGTATTAGGTTTTTGTAGCTGGGAGCAACAGACTTGATAGCCGTATAAACTTTTTTTTCTGTAGCTGCTAGGCAAAGAGTCGATAACCGCGTTAATTCGTATTTTGTGGCTGTGCGCCACAGAATAGATTGTCGTATTAGGTTTTTGTAGCTGGGAGCAACAGATTTGATAGCCGTATGAAATGTTCTCTGTAACTGCAAGGCAAAGAGTCAATAACCGCGTTAATTTGTATTTTGTGGCTGTGCGCCACAGAATAGATAGTCGTATTAGGTTTTTGTAGCTGGGAGCAACATACTTGATAGCCGTATAAACTTTTTTCTGTAGCTGCACGGCAAAGAGTCAATAACCGCGTTAATTTGTCTTTTGTGGCTGTGCGCCACAGAATATAAAGTCGTATTAGGTTTTTGTAGCCATGAGCAACAGATTTGATAGCCGTATAAACTTTTTTCTGTAGCTGCAAGGCAAAGAGGTAATAACCGCGTTAATTTGTCTTTTGTGGCTGTGCGCCACAGAATAGATTGTCGTATCAGGTTTTTGTAGCTGGGAGCAACAGACTTGATAGCCGTATGAACTTTTTTCTGTAGCTGCAAGGCAAAGAGGTAATAACCGCGTTAATTTGTCTTTTGTGGCTGTGCGCCACAGGATATAAAGTCGCATTAGGTTTTTGTAGCCATGAGCAACAGACTTGAAAGCCGTATAAACTTTTTTTTCTGTAGCTGCAAGGCAAAGAGTCGATAACCACGTTAATTCGTATTTTGTGGCTGTGCGCCACAGATTAGATTGTCGTATTAGGTTTTTGTAGCTGGGAGCAACAGATTTGATAGCCGTATGAAATGTTCTCTGTAACTGCAAGGCAAAGAGTCAATAACCGCGTTAATTTGTATTTTGTGGCTGTGCGCCACAGGATATAAAGTCGTATTAGGTTTTTGTAGCCATGAGCAACAGACTTGATAGCCGTATAAACTTTTTTCTGTAGCTGCAAGGCAAAGAGTCGATAACCGCGTAAATTCGTATTTTGTGGCTGTGCGCCACAGAATAGATTGTCGTATTAGGTTTTTGTAGCTGGGAGCAACAGACTTGATAGCCGTATAAACTTTTTTCTGTAGCTGCTAGGCAAAGAGTCGATAACCGCGTTAATTCGTATTTTGTGGCTGTGCGCCACAGAATAGATTGTCGTATTAGGTTTTTGTAGCTGGGAGCAACATATTTGATAGCCGTATGAAATGTTCTCTGTAACTGCAAGGCAAAGAGTCAATAACCGCGTTAATTTGTATTTTGTGGCTGTGCGCCACAGAATATAAAGTCGTATTATGTTTTTGTAGTTGGGAGCAACAGACTTGATAGCCGTATGATTTTTTTTGTAGCTGCAAGTCAAAATGTCAATAACCGCGTTAATTCGTTTTTGTGGCTGTGCGCCACAGAATAGATTGTCGTATTAGTTTTTTGTAGCTGGGAGCAACAGACTTGATAGCCGTATTAACTTTTTT